>JAOXYB010029223.1:0-15081 GCA_028565635.1 Phoronis ovalis
TAAAATAGAGTACACCTACTGATAATTAAGGTCTTTTAAATATTTTCAAGGCTAAAACCTAAAATTCAAGGGCTTTTTTTCAAGGTCAGAATTAAATTCAAGGACTATTCAAGGCCAGGGCTCTAAATTCAACGACTTTTCAAGACTGTACGAACCATGTGAAATGAAGAACCTAAACGATGATTGTCTGTTGACACTCATCATTTAAGCAACCATTGTTTTTTTAAGTTAAAGCTTTATTATAATCATGAACTTAATTCACAATTAATATTGACATTAATGTCAACATTTTAAATGTTTTTCTACACTTAATTCATTTTGATTGGTTAGCTTTCATTGCAGGCATCCAAATCAGAAGTTACTGAATCCTGAATCCAAGCTATAATTTTATATAGACTAACTTTTCTTTGGAATCCTACAAAAATGAAATCTATAATCACTCGTGCACACACGCACACACACACATTAATTCAAGGAACATGTCCGTATAAAAGAGTAATGAAGAGTGAAA
Source organism: Phoronis ovalis (assembly GCA_028565635.1). NCBI lineage: Eukaryota > Metazoa > Phoronida > Phoronidae > Phoronis > Phoronis ovalis. The sequence continues at coordinate 512 of JAOXYB010029223.1, forward strand.
GAAAGATTTCAGGGAATTTTTTTAAGTCACTCTGGGACTCACAACAGTACAGACAAAACATTATTATGCATTAAGTAAGTTATTTTTAGGTATCATCACTTTTACCCTCATGAGGCCACCCTTAAAAAATTGTTGGTTTGTGGTTGCCGACCGACCAATGAAAAAAGTGCTTTAAGATCTTTCTCGATCAAAATCTAGATACATTTCTCCTGGAATTTCACATTTGTTCTCAACTGAAACAAAATAATTCTCCTACCTACCGACCCACCCCTCTAGTGGTGGGTCGACAACCACAAACCAACAATTTTTAAGGGTAAAAAAGTAGGTGCTTCCATGTATGCTGTGGTCGTAAATAGGCACATTCATGTAGCACAGAATTTTCTCCACTCATAGTATTACATTATTTCATAGACACAATATTGAATGCATTAATTTTCTAGTTATACCTCTTATGGATATACTCTCTGAAGACAGATCTAGAATTGATGACCGGCATATAACTTATTATTGCTTAAATGCTTTAATCGATTGGTAAGCATGAGAGAGCCATAAAAAGTATGTTATGATGTTAATGTATTCAACCATCATTTATCTGCAGGCAATTATCACGAGCCTAGCTTTTGGCAGATCTATGCACTAGAGCAAATTACTCCATAGGATGCTATATACAAGATGTTTTAAATAATAATTAAAGAAAGATTTTAAAGAAAATTTGTCATGCCAACTTTAAAGGTATAAAAAAAACTTGTAACTGGCAACAAGAAAATAATGGATTTAAGGGAAACGATACTGGTTCAGCAAAATGAACCTTTATTCACTCAAATATCACAAATATGCCTATTGGATAGTCCTGGATCTTAATTTGGATAGCCATTTATTAGTATAATCCCGAATCAGATATAGGAATTAGCAACCATGCAGAAAATATTATTATTAGCAATAAAAAATGTATTAAGTTGTGTAACAAGGCAGCAACTACGTATATAATGATGTATAATACAATATACCACAGGTAAAAGAAACAAATACTTTCAGTTAAATAACCTTATAAAATTGTAACATATTCTTGTTGAGTGAGTCCTTGGACATTTTTTCTTTAATTAGTATTCCATTAATAATTTATGATCACACTGAGGTCATAATAAGTTTGCATTACACACTTTCTTCAACTCTTCTGCACACACACATGTACATGCGAGTCTTATTCAAAGCTGTTGTGTTGGATACATGTACATGATGGCACATTTGAGTCTTACTGTAAGCTGTGCCTTGTACCAGGTTTAGAAGAGTTACATTTAAAATCATCTTTGCTGTTACCGTTGCAAGTCTCTGATCTACCTAAGCGGGCTTTTTAACTCAAGAGATAACAGTTAAGAGTCCTGACTAGGCCACACCAAAAATAAAGTTGTTTAACGGGTGAATGCCCTCAAAAACTGAGTTGGTCAGTCAGTTTTTAATTTTAATTTGATTTTAAAAAAGTGTTTAGCCCTAAAAAACCAAGTCGGTTGGGCCTTTTTTTAGTGTTAAAAGAAAAGAAAACATATTTTGTACAGACAACAACACGAGAATTTGGGTTTTCGTGTTTTCCAAATTTTTACAATTAAAAAAATTTAAAGTGCCGAAATTTGAAGCGATTGGGCCCGTTAAACAAGTTTCTTTTCTTAAAATAAAAGTGAAAATGCCAAAATTTGAAGCGGCCGTGCCTGCTAAACAAAAATGCCTTAGGTAATGTTCTTGTTCATTTTGAGTGATGTAGGAACAGAAAAAGTTTGTACTTTTGCTAATAAAATAATAAGAGTTAATATTTTGGTAGCTATTTGTCTGTTTAATTGCAATATCTACCAGAGAAGCCGCATACCGGTGATTAGGTAAGCTGTCTACATGTACAACTATACATTATTTATAAATATATAATTAATTCTCTTAATTAAGAATACTAATAATTCAGAGCATGTTTCACAATTAAGATAAAACTTTAAGTAAATTTGGATTTGGCTTTGTTAAGCATCAAATAAGATTAAGTATTTAGATGTTTTGCTTCTAATTTTCAGTGCTAATTGTAATTAAATGAGTGAATCTAATTACTCCCTAGAGAGTTTATAAAGGCTGAGTTATGTAGTTTTTACAACATCGGATAAACACAAAACTAAGGGTAGAACTATGCAAGAACTACTACAGAGCCATTATATAGATCTTGAAAAATTGCAATGCAATAGCTATAACTACAGAACACAATGAGGATTGCACAATGGAATTTTAAAGATATGATAACCCAACTTTATGTAGCTATATCAGCCAAACATGATACACACTGGCACATGATAATAGCTACATCATAAAAACTATGATGGTACTTTTGCCTGAAGTTATCACCACGTCATTACCAGACAAAGATAACTTGCTAAATTAAGGTTAACAGTTACTTTTTATTTAATGTAGTCTCAAGCAAATATTACATATCTACTTTCTGAAAGGATATGTCATATTTTGATAAGAACTAGGAGATTACTTACTTCATTACCTTAATTTTTTTTAATTAATATAATCTGATATACATACTGCATAACTACTTATTTAATGGAAGGGTCAGATTTTGGTCAAACCTTAGAAGTTCTAGTCACTAATTTGCTAATTTATGGATTCTGTGTAGAAACATGCAGTTAATGTGATGCTACTACACCAGAACTCCCGATCCCTTGTTACAGTCGATACCCTGAATTATGCAAATTCTATATGTAACTGGACATGAATGCATAAGAATTCCGCACTCTAGATAATGATAGGAAACTTGTAAATATATGTATTAATTTTGCCCTACAAAATACTATACAACTTGTTAATTTATAATAACTCTGCACTAGAAATAAATTTTACACTGGTGACTGTGTCATATGCACTATGATACATAGCTCATGAATGCACAATATGCATACACTAGAAACGGTGAATCTCCCTACTCATATGATACACAACTCTGTCACTATTAATCAGACTAATGATAGAATGCCTAGCCCCTTGGAACCCCCCCCAAAAAAAACAGTTCACAAGAATTCAGAATGCTCAGTCTTGTCACTGTGATCTGTGACAGACAGATGACGCCCTACCACATTAGTTCACATTATTTGCAGTATGGAGGTCCCTCTTTTCATACACTTACTATATTTAGCAAATAACTATATTTATAAGATGAAACAAAACAAAATTAATTGCAAGTTAACTAATGAGGCATCAGAGTATAACAACATCATTCAAAATAGCAACATGGTGCTTTAAATTTGTTGATAATTAAATTGAATCCAATATTATCAAAATATAATTATTTCATCATCCCCATAATTCATTAACAGATGATAAAAGTGTAATTTTGCACTAATATATAATACCAATTAAAGTATGCAAGAAATGTTATAGCAGTACAAAGCTAGCAAAAGTATGGTGTACTTTCATAACTTTTAGCATAGTGTATGCCAAAAACACTATATAAGAATCACTGGTAAAGGAGAGCATGTAACCTTTTTCAGCTACTGTAATCAGTTTCCGATGATCAAAAAATAACACATGTGTTTCTCCTAATTAATTTATACGCTACAGCTCAGATTGCAAATGACATGTACTGCATTGCTACAAGAGTTCACTTTAAAGCACCTAGTATCCAATTTTAGAATCAATATGTAGGTGAATTCAGGTGGGAATATATTATCCACTGAGCTGTACTAAGTATCTCATTCATTATCAAGGGCTATTAATTAGTTTATATAAGCCCTAAAATGTACAGTTAAAAATTTAAAGTTTATATAAAGTTAACATGTGTAGAGTTTTACTAGAATATACTGAGTATATGCATACAGTTATTTTTAATATAAATTCTTTGAAATTGATCTTATGAGTACTTTAAAACCAAATCCAAACAAGCATTGTACATAATACCATTCGACTAAACAAACAAAGACGTTCTAGTATAAAAAAAGGAAAGCGCAAATGATTACAGAAAAGTGTGCTACATAATGAAACCCACTTTTATACCCACTGCTATCAATTTCTGAAGATCTAAAATAACATTAATGCATCTTTTCAAAATTACTATCAGGTTTATGAGTACAAAATAAACATTTAACGGAAATAGCTCATTCCAATTTATGAGTTAAGGATAAAAGGTGCGGCCATTTAATTAAAATTTTTATTCCAGGTAACTTATTTTAGACCAAGATGATACAATGGGCTCTGAATAAACAACAATTTAAAGTATACCACACAAGAGTGGTAACTGAAACTATAGGTGCACTTCATGTTTACTGCAAAATTCCTAACTGTTGAGTAATTACTATTGTTTGCTGCTATTGCCATTTAATTAAAATTTTTATTCCAGGTAACTTATTTTAGACCAAGATGATACAATGGGCTCTGAATAAACAACAATTTAAAGTATACCACACAAGAGTGGTAACTGAAACTATAGGTGCACTTCATGTTTACTGCAAAATTCCTAACTGTTGAGTAATTACTATTGTTTGCTGCTATTTGAATACTTCAAATTTCACAAGAAGCCATACCAAGAAAGGTTCTAGCAATTAACACTTAAATGTCTCGTCTTCATGAGGTGCATGTATAATACCTTGTACTATAGATAACCAAAGATACAACATAGTGTAAAAGGCATCAAAAGGGGTTGTTATTTTATTAAACAGATAAACATTTATTTGCTCTTAGCTCTTTAAAGGTATAATTACATTCTATTTAGAGAAAGGTAGTACAAACAAAGGCGCTTGATGAAGAACACGATCGATCGTCTGCATCAGTATGTGACTTATGTGTCTTCTTCATCAAGTCTTCTAAATACGTTAATTCAAGAACTCCTCCCAGTATACTCACTTGAGTCTTCACAATGTCTAGATTGCACAGACCGACACCCCAGGAGGGTGATAGTTGGAATAGTTGGGTATCCATGCCCGCTATGAGCTCAAAATTCATACCTTTTTGGGGCCTGCTTATTTTGTTTTCAAGATGACAGAATGGGTCAGAACAACCGTGTTTCTATTGTAGAACATCTTTTTTTTGGAAACCAAATAAGATCTGAAGACAAAGACCAATTCCATTTTGGGACCATGTAGTAAATGCACACTTTTAATATTTTCAGGACTAAATTTCATTTTTTCCTAGATTTTCAGCTAGTTTATACCCTTTTCTGGCCATCTTAGGCACCTGGTCTAACTGCTGAAATATATTCCCTTTTTTCCCTGTTTTTGTAACGAAAATGTATACCTAACTATTCAGACTGTCACTCTGGATTGACACCTGATAAGAAGAGACAATTGTTTGAACTTCTCCCCATAAAAACGTGAACTGCTTTATGAAAATCAAATTACACACATCTTCTGCAGCTACAGAGCTGGCCTTACAGCTTTCAGTTCAGACTTTCTCCAGCTGAATTAAAGATGTTTTAAAAATATGCCATCCAGAAAAAAAATAGCAAATAGGCTTCAACATTTTTGATGAAGGGTTGTGGAATATGGTGACACTGTGATATACTTGAGCCACACAATTCAATATGCAAAACTGAACCAATTCCACATCTTGCTATTATCAACAAAAAAATCAACAATCTATGAATCCAAAAGTAATCATCTTGTGGATCTACACCAAAAGCACATTTGTCTAAACTACAAGTCAAGTTGTCAACCTATAAGAACAGACAATTTTTATTAAAAAGAGTTGTCAACTAATACGAAATTGGATCAGAGCACCTCAAAAAACAATCAGCGTTGTACACCTGTACAGACGCACATTGCCACATTTTTAGCAAATGTTGTTTGTTTTGGGAGAATTGGTATAATCAGTCTGGATCTGTATGAATGTTAAATTGCTGTGTGATAGATGAAGAATCATAATAGCACATTGTAGCACCTTTTCAGCAGACTAAATAAAACTATTTATAGGATTAACTAATACAATATATAAAACAATTAATTAGTTACATTTATAGCTAGTAATGAAATGGTTTGTTTTAATTAGATATGTTTAAAAACATCCTTGACATGATAACAATAGTCAAATATTTATTGCCATCTGGTGGGGGAAATCAATTCAGTGCTCTGCAGTGTCACAACCAAGGACTGTGTTAAACAACCTGGACATCTTTATCTCTATAAAATTAACATAACAAATCATATCTTTCAAGTTGGTGGGATTTTTTCACTGGGAGAAAGGGTATTTTGGAAAAATTATTAAAAGCAGTGGAGGAAAACAATATAAAAAATGAGGTATGTCAAAAAACATGAAGGCTGGAAGACGGAAAATGTAGCAAACATCTTAGATACATAGCATACAAAAGGATAACATATGCCACATACAGATTTTTAAGGAAAGAATGCATATTACATTGCATGCAAATTTTACATCGTTATTTTCACTTTGTCTATTTGTGTTTAGTTCACATAAGGTATGGTGAACGATCTATGTAATGATGGTAATAGGCAAAGGGCCAAAATTAAAATTACATTTTTTAAAGCATTGATTAGTGAATGATTTGTATTTAATAGAACTATTGTGTAGACTTCATGACATCGTACAAATCAATATGCAATACATATCTAACCATAATGAACATAACTCTTTATCTTAATTAATCCATTTTAGATCACTTGACTTATTCTGTATATAAATGACGTCAATAATTCACATTGAAAGAAAGATGTACATGGCAAAAAGTCTGCAAAAAAAGAAAGCGTGGACAATTACTCATTATTAACTGGAATTATTACACAAAACTCTCTTAAGATATTAATGTGCATATCCAAATTATGATTACATTGGGAAATGTTTCCTGGAACAAATTTTAATCATTCTACCTGTATAAGGTTCAATAAAACTAATCAAATATATTATTTTGTGATGTTCTGCAGGTATCACATGCTTTTTAATCTTGCTACTTTTGATGAAGGCGGATAGCAACCATTAGTACTTTCACACACCATAACAGTTTATAAAACACCTACTATAAATAACCCTTAATGTGTTATGCTTGCTATAGGTTGACACAAAATCATATTTTTGCAAAATAATCCTCTATTCGTGCTTGTATAATCATGTATCAAACCTATTCAAAGAGTTATTTGCACTGAAAATTTTGAGACCATAAAAGAAAAATAATATTATGTTGACAGAGTTATTTCAAGTACTACTTTTGCCAGGCATAGTTTATTTTTGTCACCAAAGGGTTGTTCTCACATAAGAACACTTATGTCTGCAGACTAAATACTGTTTCAAAAGAAAACATTATAAAAGGGTAAAGGCTTGAAACCTATTTAAAGGACAATATGCTACTGAGATGCTTATTTCAAATTGCTTCTAGGAAACAGGATGATGGACTTTAATTGCCCCCGAAGATACAAACACTTAGACCAACACATATACTAAGGGAGAAGGCCTTTACAGCACTATCCTGCTAACATTCAGGCTACTAAAAATCTTTATAGGTACATAGAAAACAGGGCAGTTAAACACAGTTTTGGGCAAGAAAAGAATACATATAATGGACTTAATAGTTTCTGCATCTACATTTACCTCATTAGTATATATCTGTGGAGAAACCCAGGGTTGAGCACAGTGGATCACTGATGCAATAAAAACAGAATGCTGGTACAGCTGGACTTGTACTTTTTATCTACCCATGTATCATACATGCACATTAGCATCTATACTAAAATATTTTTGAATTTATGCATTTAATATAGCTTAATCCTTCTGGTAACACTTCAGGCCTAATCTGAAACAATTCTTTTAAAAGGTATATGGTAACAATACAATCCATATTTATATCCAAAATCCAAACATTTTTAGCTCACATTCAATTCTGATGCCCTTTGCCTTTTAGTGTCAATAAACGTTTTGTGGTCACATTTATAAATTTCATTTTTCCAAGAGATTGTATGTATGTATCTAGCAGGAGCTCGACTCTCTTTATTTTTACAAAGGTGCACAATTATCTCTCCCAGTTACATTTATTGAGTCTTTAAAAAGTTTCTTAAAATTGCCACTGCATTAGCAAACATCCATGTGATTTGATTGGGGAAAAATATCAATAATTTGGTCTCAAGCCAGAGATATCAGTCTGATAATTTTTAGACATTTAACATGATAAGTTAATTTTAGAAATATATTATTTATTAATGCAGTGTGTAGCTGAACTGAAACGGATTTTAAAGTACTTTTTTGTTTGCAAACCAATATTATCTTTTCCAGCATAAATAACAGTATATACATATTTTATAATTGAAAAATCTGTTCTATCAAGAGTTTATTCACTTGTGAAGTCCAAAGTATGTATTATTGTAACCACACATTTATCTGTTTATACATAATTTTTACTAGAAATAAATGTAACTTTATATGAATAAATTATATGGTGTCGCATCAGGGCTTCATTATTCAATTTCACCATTTTTTTTTCACCATTTCGTGCATATTTTGTATGTAATTATAATTAGTTTATATAATAATTATAATGTCATAATCTCATTTTCTAGATATTGTGTTTAATATATTAATAGCAAACAAAAGAAATGATATGCAAAGAGATAATTAAGAATAGCATACATTGGCCTTAAAAAATTGAAATGAAACAAGTTTGCTATATTCGAAGAAAATATTCATCTGACATAAGAATATAAATTGCTTATTATCTCTCCAAGCCTATCATAAAAAATATTCATTTAATTAATTATTAACTTACATTGTATCTAATAAAAAAATGTCTACAAGATAATACCCTTATTGTTTTTATTCTGTTGCAGAGTTCATAGTTTTACACCTGATTTTTTTGTCTCGTACCTTTCAGTTTTTGATATCATTACCCATTGAAATCATAAATTTATTTATAAGTATGTATGAACATGTATTCCTTACACTCCACAGGATTAACATGAGGAAACCTTTATCATGATCAAATTTCCACATCTCCAGCAAAATAATTTTGGGAATTCAACAGATGTGTACTTTGCGTGCAGGATACCTGCTTCAATTTGTGTCACATAAACTTTTACTATTTGCCTCGGAAGGATGCTTATAACCAAAGGCAAACTATTGATTTTTAATGATACTATATTACAGTAAACTACCCAAACGTTCAGTGTTGCTAATAATAAAATCCTGTCACTCATAAGACTTCATGTTAATTCTTACCTTTAGCAACTAGGAGGAGAACGAAAATAAAACAAAAGACAGGTTGGTAAACTTTAAAGTTCAACCACCCTCTGGTATCATCACTTCGCTGCTTGAGGTTCAAGCAGGCTAGACATGCAGAGAATCAATTTTTTTTAAGTTGGAGTAGAAAAAATCATAAAGGCAAATCCTAAAAAAGGAATTTCTTACGGTGACTTTTAATTAGAAGTGATGAACTCCTGATAGTTTTGCACATAAAACAAACTTATTCCAAACCTTTTAGTTAAATGTCAACTAGTGAGAGCATTAAACTAAATTATAAACAATGATGTATACCAAACAGGCATCAAGCTTTCCTTGCATAAGTAAGAACACCAAAAAGTGCTTTTAGTCCCTCTTAAACCCTTGCATACACATACACAACCTGATGGCATCTAACCAGATTTAACCATGCTTAATAATACAGAGCCGTATCTATTTGGTCACGTATGTGCACTGGGATTTAAGATATCAGAATCCAAAATTTGCTGTGACCGGTCAGCACAACATAATTAGTAGAATTATGATCTGGCGATGCAGCTTTGTATTAACAAGTTTGAGTTGATTTAAATATTCTCCAAATTAAAGTTATACATCTTAACATGACTATAGAACCCTAACACAAAAGGTATGATAAATATAAATGATGAATATAAATTTTCAACTGTTTACATGATTAGTGTTGATGTAATTCATGTTGCAAAATGTCATGACATGTATTCTCTGCCTACATAATTATTTTTTCAATAAAAATATCATTAAAGTCTATTGTATCTGTTTCATAATTTTACATAGTAAAACAGCTTTCTCACCAGGTGAATTGGTAATTATTCACCTGTGAATGCTGAGAAATACTATACATTTCAACTATGAATATTGGAGAAATAGTACATTGGGAATGTTAGACTGCACCAAATCATTGGCTAGTTTTTACTTGAAAAGGGGAATTTGAAGCACTGTTATTCACCCCGACTCAGCTGTGTAAAGCATAGTAAGGTTGTAAATAGGGTTGTAGACAAAACATGGATACTAGAACTTGCATGCATACAGTATAGGATCAAATTCTATAAATTCACCTTGAAAATATGCGGTATAGCTAGAGAATTATAATATTTTATAAGACACTCATTTGTAGTCAAGGAATGTCTGAATGGCAAGCATTTAGGCAATTTTAAAAATAATTTCATAAGTAAGATATCAAATATCATACAGCATATACATGATGGGCAACCATGACATCCAAAGACTCAACAATTATTTATTGTGTGAGAGTATAGAACCTATTGGGGACCGAAATCTAACTTGCATAAGATATAGATGAAACACTGCAGAAATAGAATATGATAAATTTGAAGTATAGTGGACCTGGATACTAGGCATACCTGTCATAAATGCCAGCATAATTTCATTTCTGAGCTTAAGAGGCTTCGGCATGGTAAAATTTGTACAAAACAAATTAAAAATCAAGGTTTTGCATTTGGAATCAATTTTTCTTTCCCCTTGTAGGTTACCTACTTCTAAAATTAAACCAGATTTCAACATTCCCTCTATCTATAGAATGACTAAAGAAACTTGAGCTAAGGTAATCCATAAATAGTTACCTAACACATGCCTTTTATAGGGAGCAATGGGTCTACCACTAGCTTGGTACACATTAATACTACAAAAAATGTATACAAGTTCTAGGCTTCTACATTTTACTTTAGAGCATAAACCATGTGAAAATTAAAAACTTTTAATATATTCACAGTGAGAGCTTACACAGAAGGTTCACTGGCCCTGTAAACTACCATGAAAGAACACTGCGACCACTGGTACATATATACTCTAATACTTTCCTAAATGAACTTAACAATCCGAAAATAATAGAGTTATCAACATATGCAATCATATTAGAAAAACAGTGCTTTTTCAAATAAAATGAGATTTTCATTTTTAATTATAATAATAAGAAGAATGAATATGACTGCATGGTACCTGATACATTGACCTTGATTTCAGTTAATGAGAATTTAATTAATAACATATTGTCACAATGCCAAGCAAATATTGCCAACAACTCCCTTATAATAATGATATACATCAGGAATCATATTTTATGGTAAACAAGTATACAAATACTACAAACTAGGTATCATACATTTATTGGAGTATATATAACATATATCAGATAATAGAATGTCCAATTTCCTGTGTTTTCGAAAATGATAAACAGGAGACTAAGGATGGATTTACAAATAACAATGACCTAACCAGATAAACAATGAACTATGTAGTTAGCAAAGCCATGAAATTTATGGAAGATGTGTTACAAAAGAAGCCTATACTAATTATCATTATACAGCATGTCTGCAGCTTTGAAATATTTTACTATCATAAAAAACTATTTAAAAAATCATAAGCTTTAATAGCTGTCTGGTCCTTAGAAAATCAGATATATGTGTTCCTGCATTTCAAGATATTGAGATAGAAGCATATTTTTTGTTCAGTGAACTTTAATTGATTTTTGTAAAATACTATATAATACTAAATGCATGATTAATTAAAACCAGGAAGACTAGGTTAAGTTAAAACAATTTTACAGGTTTGTTATTCTGTCTGTAAACACTTGGGTGGTTAAACACCTAAGAATAAACAGGTACATAAAGATTTAAAGAATCAAAAAGACAAAGTGTAAAACACATTTCTGATTTATTTCCACCTCAAGTAGGATTGTAAAATGTTGGTTACCCAAGAAATTCTTTCACATACATTGGCATGTATGCCAGAAAAAATCGTAAAAACATGTATGTGGGTAAAGGCCTCAGGGCTCTACTTTTATTAGCATATTTATCCCTATCAATAACCTTAAAATTATAATCAATATTCTCAGCAATACATTAAAGATATAAATACATATTTTTAATCGTATGCATGATATGATGTTACACGATATGCATCAGTGATTTGGGATTATTTTTTTGCTTTTACAATGTAATATATTTTATTTTAGTCAACCTTTAAAATCTTATTGTTATTAAAATAAATATTTCTCAAAGGTGTAGTAATGAACGAGAATAAAAATAATATGAATATGATATTGATCTAATACAATATGTTGTTTAAATGCATTGGTAATGACAGCTTTTTCTCAAAGGATATCAATTCATAAAATAGTAATTCTGCTCAATTTCACAAATGATCGTCTAGTGTTTTGCGATGTATTACATGTTGACTAGATTAGATTCTCATGTAATAAGTAAATATACATGTACAGTATATGAACGGAGTTGTCTTATCATAATATACAAGATCAGTATCAAACTATCATTTTTATAACTTGACGTTACACATGCTTACTATGAGATGATCCGTGCTATGATCTATTCATACACAATATCAGTATTGAAATCAACATATTTTCATTCGATTCTTGATTATAATTCTATTTTTGGAACAAGTTAATTTATTTTTTATCCTGTGATCGTATTCATTAACATGATCAAAACTAAAACTTTATAATTCTCTATTTTGTGATCTTCTCTATATGAATAGACTCGTGATGCAGTTGTACTCATACAAAACAAACAATTGATCATTCTTCTTTTACACTCACATCTCAAAATGAATCAAGTCTTGTTAAGATTATAAGACATCATTTATAAACATGATCAGTGTTATTACAGTAATCAACACTTTCATAATTCTTCATTCCACATTCAGGTCTTTAATTTTGAAGCAATTATTTTTGCTTAGTTTTAAGACTAATTTGGTCATAAATTACTATGAATTGTAGTCTTCTAAAGTACTAATGAATGCAGACTAATTCAAAATTGTAACAGAATTTCAAGATAGCAAATGAACAAAATAACGTCACCCAATTTTGACTAGAAATCTACTGGTTAGCTAGTTTAATAATATATAATACAATTTATATAAAGCAGTATGCATTCATTAGTTACAACACCTATAAAAAAAATCTGTTCTAACATTTCTCTTCCTGGATCAGTAACTTCACTCAAAACCAGTATCTGGTTGTCAACTGTTTGAGACCTTGAATTAATGAGTGCAGTTTTGCAAATATGCTCAATTTACAAGGAAAGATAACAGATTGCAAAGACAGAAAGAAAGTAGGAACTATAATAGCAGCTCAACATATTTCTAGCTATTTTATATCTTGTTTTCATAAATCAAGCATATGGCAAAGTTCTGTTAAACTAAAAATGTAGAAATTAAACAAAATCTGTACATTAATATTCTGATATAAAAACAATTCAATGATTCCCAGCACTTATTGTATCTAGAACCCTAGCAGCACCATTTTGCTAACTGGAAAATCTGATCTCAGTGCAATATGTGTGAATAGCCTACAAGTTCTAGGTATTTCTCAGGTTTATTGATTCAACTGCTTTGCTGTTAACTTTAAAATATGGGAGAGATCAATACCCAGAGACTTATACAATTGCCCTAAAATTTCTAAAGGATTATTACACACACAACCATCTAAATATTAGAAATTAAGGAAATTAAAGATGGATGATAATTTATAACGTCAATCATTTTTTACTTTCAACACAATTTTCAGCTTTAACTGTTAATATTAAAAATAAAACATAATTTCTTATTTCTTATAATGCTAAGTGTAACTTCTCCATGACAAAGCTCAAGATCCACAAATATTACCTATAGCAGTAAACCACTTTTATTGTAATTTTAATTCCTAAGCAAAGGGGCAATAAATTGCCCATAATTAATACTGATTTGAAATATGTAATATCAATGCAAAAATGAAAGTATTCTCAATGATTCCTAGCCACAGTTTGCTAATTTACAAGAAAAGAACTAAAGATGTGTAACAGAATCATATAAGCAAAACCTCAAGGCAAGCTTATATACTTGTCACGTATTATCATTCAAACTGGTTGTGTATAAAATCATGTGTTAGAGCTTAACATTGCTGTCTTTTAATCATATGTTTTTAGCCCAGCGTTGTGTGTTATTACAATTAGGTGGATTAAAGTTTCAATTTAATATTGTTAATTGATGTGATTCAGTTGTCAAAATATTGAATTTTATATTCTGGCTTAGTAGAGAAATATTTATTAGTTGCTCCAAATTTGAAAAAAATAGGACCTGGAAGTAATACACTTAGCAAGGGATGACAAAAAAAGATAAATCGGTATACTACAAGTTTTCCTGAATATACGGTAATTCTTCTCAAATTTGTACAAAAAAAAAATTATTATTTTTTTTAATTTTGGGGGTGTACGAAATTTGGGAAATACAAAATTCTCCGAAAATGTGGGTGTATGAATTCTCGGAAACTATAATAAATGCGGAAAGGGGGTGTACGAATATGGGAATTTCCGAAAAATATATTTTGATATTTGTTTGTC
>JAOXYB010029234.1:0-15080 GCA_028565635.1 Phoronis ovalis
ATACATAAGCGGAGACGTCGCATGTTTCTTCTAAACATCATATCTTTTCGGGTGATTAAGCTGGTTGATATGTGGATCATACCACAACTGTCAAAACAGTTCGAACATACGCACAAAAAGAAACTGTGTTCATAGCAATATTTGAATATAAAATACATAATATATGCGTATAAGACATAATAGAAGCACCAGGGAATTAAATTACTGAAAAGGTGTAATCTGAACCCGTGGCATGGAGACGTCTATAAAACTGCAACTGCTTTTCACCTGTGTTCTACCTAACATGTTTTAGTAGACATATGGTGCGTTTTCTGTACACGGAGGAAATTTTCTTTTTAATACGCTTTTTCTTGTAGTAAAATCAATCAGCAGTCCTCACAGAGACGTTATAAGTCGAGTACTATTCATGCCTGTATTGAGAAACAGACAAGGAAACAAAATTGAAAGAATGGATTATGGATTCGGAAGGTAACGGATGTAATTCTTGATTTGACGGTAATTGTTATAAATGGATTTGTTCCATGTTTCATAGTTTAACAGCATGTAAGCACACATTTTGTCCACATGTTCAACATTACTCGCAGTCACAGATTAGATATCTTGCAGGTACATTTCAGTTAGCAGAGACGGTGTAGTCAATTTTTGGAATACCGACATGTCTCACTTGAAAGTTAGTATGACAGAAGTGAAAAAAGGAAGTTTGATAGTGAACTGGATTACTGACATGGTCGCTCTGCCAAACGTTAATATGGTAGCTCTATCTTCTACAGATGGATCCATTCAGCTTTACGACACAAATGCCAATAAATTTGAAAGATATGTAACTGTATGGGGCTTAGATCAAGCACCATTAACAATGGACTATTACTTCGATACTAACAACATTAACTACGGTGTATTGATATGGGGAGACTGCGGTGGTAATATATGCTGCTTAAAATTTCACGAATGTCTCGCTGGAGGTCCTTTCGGACCCCCGGCCCATTTAAAACTTGGAACACAGAGGAAAATTTCATTTGCCAGTCTAGTCTCCGGTAAAATTCCTTCTGTGCATGGTATAAACAATCGTAAAATTCACGCTAACTGGATTTCAAACGTTAGATATTACTCGCATCTTAATTGTTTTGTATCGTGTTGCCAAGACACTGATACGGCAATGTTTATAGGTGATATTGAACATCGTAAACTTGCTTCATATTTTAAAGTAAGAAAAGGTGTACTGTGTTTTGATTATTGTAACTCATTGAACATTGTGGTAACGGGTGGTTTAGATCACATGATTCGTGTATGGAATCCTTACGTGACAGCAAAGGCTGTAGTCATTTTTAAAGGACACAACAAAGCTGTCATCCACTTAATCATTCATCAAGAAAAAGAGCTCATCATCAGCCTGGCAAAAGATAACGCTATACGCATTTATGATTTAAAAGACCAAAGCTGTGTTCAACATATACCTGGACGATTAACACCGATAGGACATTCGATGTCTATCAACAGTGTCTACTTCAATCCTAAATCAGAAAATATGATTCTTGCAACCTCTCACATCGCCATATACGAGCGCAAGGCAGTGGAAGTATCCAAATATGCGCTATCTCACGATGCGCCTGTTACTCACGCTTTATATAATCCTCTGTTTGATGTTATTGTTAGTGCTTGCCGTGATTCCTTAGTGAACGTATGGAACGTGTCAACAGGTGAAAAAATCATTCAGGTGAGCAATAAGAAACACCAACTACTATGGCGTTATTTTTATGAAGTTAGCCTTGTGTCCGTGAAAAAGTACTTTTACTGCAGTATGTTAATTTTCTAATATGACCTAAGGAGAAAGCATAAACTAAAAAAATCAAGCAATACTCTTATTTCCGCTTTTGCTAAACATCCTTTTGATCCTAGTCTATATGCTTCATATTACACTAATGCAAGCACTCGGACTCAACATGGTAAAGAACCGTACGTATTTTTTGATAGTCCGCAAAATTCATTTTGCTATTCTAGTTCCGTAAAGCGCACAAAATAGTACATGACTGTGTAGAATACGGAATAGAAATTACTGCCATGAGTTTCGACAGCACTTACCGCCGTTTAATAACAGGTGCTCAAGACGGATCAGTAAAAATCTGGAACTTCAATAATGGCGCTTTACTTCGGGAACTTGAACAATTTGATGACAATGAAATAACAGAAATCATCGCGCTGCCTACCAGAATATTAGTCGCAGGGTGGAACAGGTAAATTGATATCATTTACCGACTAAGACACAGCTTTATTCTGTATAGGACAGGAATCTAAATGTTCTATAAAGATTTATCATAAAGATACTACTGGAACAAGTGAAGTAAAATATTGACTGTAAACAAATGCCGGGATGGGCATGTAATATTTGTTTTAACATCCGAATGTGATCATACGCAGATAATAATTCATATTGAAGCTACCTGCTTCGCCTTCCTATTAAAAGACTTCGTTAGACCTAAACATAGACCTACTGGCAAGACCTGGACTCAAACCCAGAGCTAGACTTAGCCCTGGACCTGCTAGTATTAGTATCGGCATCGTTATCGGTATTTGGTCTGGGTCTGGGTTAGGTCTGGTTCTAGGTTTAGGTCCAGGTGTAGGTCTAGGACTAGACCTAGGTCTTAAACATAGATCTAGACCTATACCTAGACTTGAATTAGACCTAGACCTAACCCAGTCCGAAAACCCATACCGATATCGATATTATACCTATATCTATACCTATACCTGTAACTATACCTATATATATGGGACTCAGTGGCTGAGCCTCCACGCCAGCGCCCGAGTTCAATTCCTGAGTTCACTTGCTGAGTTTCCGACTCGCATGCTGCATGCATCAGTATCGGCTTAGTTGGGATAATATGAGGCCTGCCGTGGGCTCTGCTGGAAATAACTTGAATTGACTTATTCTAAGTTTTAAACTTTGTTAGGTTACCTAAGTTAAATAACGTCATTATTATTATTATTATTATTATTGTTACACGTGCGAACCGAAGCCTGTTAATAAGAAGGTAGATTCAATACCCATTAGTCTGTGCGTATACTCACATTTGAATGTTAAAAACAAATATTAGACGCCCACAGTATATTAGTGCTGCATTGGTCTGTTAAATGTTTTAAATCTAGCACAGCCAATTATGAAGTTCGCCGGTGAAGATCTTTATTAATAATTCACCTGAAGGGATCCTTTTGCGGCGATGGAGAAAACTTATAAAAATTCGGAACAAGGTTGTCGACAATTTGTTGTCGATGCGTAATATAGAAGACGAAAAGTTTAATAGGTCAAACTTGTCTATTCGGTTAAAATTGTTGGACGCGTAAAATATAAAAAAAACTCCCATTTAAATACCCGTTGACTATCTATTTATGGGCCAGCTTGCCACTCCTTTAATGGACATAAAAAAACGATTTCCCCTTTCTATTATGTATATATATCTTAGAATTAAACATGTGCCAAATTTCAAATCTATTGCACCAGCCATTTAATTGCTTTGCGGACACACTGGAAGTGGATAACAGTTTCTCATGTATAAAATTCGGTTTTGCTTAAAAATCATACCTATATCTATACTTAATATACTATACATATACATACAGCTCAATTAGTAAAGCAAAGGATTATAAAATAGATGTTTTTTGTATGCTTCTAAACCGAAAGTGGTTCACTCAATCGTTACATAAGTATCTTATAATTATAAGTATAGGTCAGGCGAATGCTGCAATCTAGGGTTACTTATCCATCAGCGTGTTGTGATGCTACATAGACTGGATGGGAGCAGAAATTAGAGGGTACTTGTGTACAAGGTAATTAAAATTACTTTTATCCAGGAGAGTAATTACACATATCGATGTCAAAGACGAAGAAGCTCCTGCCAGATTGTGGCCCATTAAACATCAGGATGACATACTGTCGATGGATTATTATCCGCCCAGTTTAATAGCCACCAGTTCCTACGGTGGAGATATAATTATTTGGACAATGGAGACGGGTCATATGCTGTGTCGAATGAATGTTAACGAAGGAATACATCCAAGCAGAGTTGTACAACAATCGATTGGTGAGTGCTACAGAGTTTTATACAACGAAACACTTTTATTTAGAGTTTTATACAACAGTGGTTAACAATGACCAATATAGCATGTTTACAAAAATCTCCCATTAAAAAAGTAACAAATCAGTATATAATCTTTCACCCCGTCTTTGACCTATGATATTTTAATCCATTGGTGACAAATGCAGTATGTGGCACTTCCATTTATTATCTATCGATTTTAATTATTGGAAAATAAACATCCATAATATATTGCCACGGGGATGCTTTCAAGATTTTTTGCTGAGATTCTTGATTACATAAATATTGCTTTGTTGTCATACGTGTCATACGTCATGTTAGTACAGCCGAAGGTATACGTTATATTTAAAATGGACTTTTTAAAAAATTCATAGGGTTTAACAAAGAAGACGAATTAGCCATGAATTTAGTCTCAAACTCTTGTCCGGTTAGAACCGATACTAGTATGGCGATTCTTCTTGAAGGGGAAGAGTGTTCAAAGGAGGATCTCAGGAATAATAAACTTTCAAAAAAGTCTTCTCGTCAGAATGAGTGCAGGTAAGTCATATCTGTGAAGTGGCGCTCATGGTGAATATATAGTTGTCCAGCACAAGTTAGTGTTCGCTATACCATGTACGTAAATGGGCAAATTTAGACCATTTAGACTTGATTTTGTGCATTTTCAGAAACCATCAAAGAGTCGCTCGTTCTTTCAATGCTTTTCGAACGGTTTCCATTACAGGCAACTTTTCAAATAGGATAAAGGTCTAGCCTGTCATATATTCTAATTATCTTATGATTTATGGCGTGTTTTAATAATTTCAAGTGAGACATATGGTCCGGAATCCAAGATATTACATACCTTTAAAGCAGGTGATTTGACGCCGCTTTCCAAGACTTTCCATATTAAGTTAATGAAACGGGTGTCACATGTTGTTCTCAATGAATAATAAAGGGTGTAAAAGATGCAGATTACGTGCCATTATTACTCAGCTTCTGAATGACTAATGTAAAATTAAGAAAGGAGCTATAAGTTTGGCATGTACAAATAAATTAAATTATTGTACAATGATAGAATTTGCATTTTTAATTTAATTTTTCTTCAAATGAGCTATTCACTAATGTTAGTCTCTAAAAAAAGCTAAACGTTTGAAAGAACGAAAGGCGAAACACTTTACTTTTGGTCATGTAGATAAGAATATATATCACCAACAAGGATACTAGATCTAGTTGGTATAAAATAAGTGAGACAATGCAGTCCTAAATCCTCTACAAAATGCAGTGATGTGAAACAATATGTATACAATTTTCTTTTCAATTTTTATATAGCAAATGTGGGGGTGTTAAGGACAAAAAAGTGTTGATAGCTATGCCACCTAGTTCCCCACCTAAGTCGACGAAGCTTCAGACTCTCTGTCATTGTAAAGAACAACACAGTGCTAAAACGACAAATATTCCATTTGGCAAATGTTCCTCTACATTCTCACCCCTTCGATCCAGGACTGTTATATCGAATGAAATGACCAGTTCATTTAACAAAATAAGTGTCAAACATTCTAAAAATCGCTCGCAAAACAGACACACTTCCCCAAATCGAAATTACGTCACGTCCATTGACACAGTTCTGTTTTTGAAAAATCGACCTATATCAAAAGACACAGCTACTTTGATCGCTTCAGGAGCAAACGGCTGGATTCAGGCATGGTCGGTACATCACCAGGGATGTTTAATGGGACAATTCACAGCTACAAAAAGCCCTACTGAATCGATCATTGCATTGGCAACGGATAAAGAAAATAAATGGCTAATTACCGGTGACACCTGTGGATATATTCGAGTCTGGGATATCGCACTTTACTGTATACACCTTGGCAAGAGAGCTACTAGAAAATTGAAAGCCACTAGAAATCGTAGTTACAAGCAGTTTGAACATTTAAATATATGTAAAGAATCATTTAAATTGATACAGCCATCAGCACCAAATAGCTGTCAAGCTCCAGCGCTAAGTGAACCAGGGAAAACCGTCAGTATGCCACCTCTACTAAGTTCTTGGAGAGGCCACTGCAAGGCTATTACACACCTGGAATATATTGACAGCCGACAGGTACATTGTTTCTACATGATTTATGATACACCTGCCAATCACATTGGTGTCTTGCTCATTTATATATAACTAAACGTAATGGCAAATGTCACTTCTAACAGTCTCATTATAGTTTTTGCGTAATTCACAAATTTATTTATAACCCGACATTAAATTAAAAAAAAAAGCTTCATAACAGTTACATGTAGAATGAAAGCGTTCCTTGAACATTATGCCACAGTCAATTAAGCGAATGTATTAATAATAATATTAATAAAAAAGGCTACTTCTTGTCACGTCAGTAAAATGAGATGATGACTTTCAAATACGTGAAACTCTTTATAAAGAATTAGTTAATGTCAATAAAAATATTAAGTATTACTTAAGGTGGCGAATATTGTTCGGTTTAATTATTCACACTTTAAACTTTAAGCTAAGTATGCAACTCAATCTTTCAAAATCTGTAACTTATTTTTTTTACTTCGGATTGCCTCTTTGGGTTAAAACGTTAAATTTTTAAACGTAAAATTAGAAAAAATATAAGTCAAAAATTCCTTATACTACATAGTTGAAACTTTGCACAAATATTTCTATCATATATGACATAAGGATACATTTGATTTTCCCACCCACCTCAATATGAACGTTATGTCTTAACTCTTCGCGGAAAATTTTATCCTGTCACAATTTTTCGTGCAGGGTCAACCTTTTTTCTCCTTGACTAATGAGTACCAGGTGAATGTGAATTAGAAGGAAATATACAAAGAAAAATTAATCCTTTCTTAGTTCGGAAATAATCCCATCTATTTTCGATAAAAAAAGACATTTTTGAAATGTGAATTCACTGTGTGCGAAATTATACCAACTTTTAAGTAGAAATTTCCCCATGGCTGCCCATAGAAGAAAAACACGAAAAGAGGGGTATTGCGACTTAATAGGCTTGCTGGATCTATTGGGCATAAACAGTAAAGATGATGGCTGTAATTGGTTGTCTAATGCTATACAGCTACAAAAAGGTAAAGTACAAAGTGTGAATAAATTGTGCCCAACTTATCCATGGCTGGTCTATACTTAATATAGCTCCGATGAGAAGATTCCATTAATGCCATTATATTTTCATTATATTATATCTTCAAATAGCTGTTTTATCTTTTAAAAAATAGCTGATCAATTTGACCGAACATCTTTAATTACAGGCAATCGTTTCAAGTAGCATAGACCAAACGGTGCGCGTGTGGAATCTTACTGGTCGATACATAGGGACATTTGGTCAGACCGCACAATGGAACCTAAAAGGAGTGAGCAATCCGGCTCGGCTAAAGCCCCATCTACCGGCTGATCTCAGAGCTGTTGCATCATGTTGCAGTATACGATGCATGAATGGTAAGAACAGACTAATAACAGATCGAAAAGCTTTATGAGAGAAATCTCGCGTAATTTCATGTAAAACCATTCACACAGAAACAAAAATACCTTTACTGAGTTTACTAGTGATTCAAATTTCATGGAAATCGCAAAACTCAATGGCGGTGATATCTTTGGAAAAGATAATGGTTTTAATCAAAGTGATATTTTCTTATTTACGCTCGTACAAAACGTCCCATGAGGCTTTGCTGTGGCAAAATAAGAATACAAGTAAAACACATGATGAGCATGAATACTTATAATTATGCTGCTGCATAGATGTCGCAACCATTCAGCTTTGTTACGATTTTAAAACATAGCGAAGATGTTTTGAAGCTCTGAAACATTGCCTGAAAATGGGTGAGATTACGTCTCAGTTCCCTCTGATTTCCAAGATAATTTGCATATTTGTATAATTACATGGGATAAGGACTTTACAGCTAATAAATTCACGAATGTGCAACAAATTACAAAACAAAAAAAATGGAAAAGGTAGCAGATGTACAAAGAGGCATCTATTGCATGCTGCTTACTCTTAATTTCTTCTCAAAGGTCGCGTGCATAGGCAGTGGAAATTGGCGCTAAATGTACTCTATTTTTGGATTCGCACTATCAATTCTATGAAAGAGAAAGGTAAAGAAGTTGGTACAATACAGTTACCCATTTATAACGAAGAGAAGAAAGAAGAAGCAGAGCCCAAGTCTACTCAAGTATATTGATGCTTTAGTTACTTCAGAAGTTTGTTCCATTGAACTAATATTTATAAACACTGCATGATTGTTATGTAGCCATAGTAACGATTATTTCAGCCTTAACTCTCTCAGTTTCCGTTGTAACACTGTGATAGCATGCCACAGAGGTATGATTGATATGTAATGTTAAATCCTCTGTTCCAGATTTCAAGTTTTTGAAAATAAAATGTTTTGTCGCCTATGTTGGACTTTTAGGCTATGTACGACGGTGCGGGTACTGAACGCCAACAGAAGACAGGCGCAAGACTAGTCCTATCACCGCTGTCTAGCTTAGTCACAGAACAATTGGTCATTCGCAGTGACATCTTAGGAAAATCATATAAGAAAATAAGAAGCCATAAACCTTTTCCAAAACTACCTAAAATTAAGTCCTTTCAGAATCAGGTAAGCACTCCTATTGTAATTTAATTCAAATTAAAATATGACCATATAAAACACGTGTTGTGACATTGACAATTATGACTGTGTAATCAGAGCTTTCCTATCTTCTTAATAACTTGTATTTGTGAGGGCTGTAGGGGGGGGTATCGCGAGCAGCGAGCATTTGGCCGATTTGGTCTGTTAAGTGCGAGCAGCGGGCATTGCCTTGGACTGTTAAGTGCGAGCAGCGAGCATTGTCTTTGGCGAACATTATTTTGAATGTTTTCTTTAAGTTTAGTGAACTATTTTGTTTTGACGTTTTTTTTATGGTTGTCGATGTTTTTTGGCGACAGTTTTTTTTGGGAACCGTTTTTTTTTTGTTTTGGTTGTCAATTTTTCTTCTTAAGTGCAGCGAGCATTGCCGATTTTTAAGTGCGAGCATTGTATCTTGGGGTGTACCCCCTACCCCCCTCATTTGTTTTACTCATGGTTCAACTGCAATGTTTCACCTGCATAAAGCTGTAAGGCTGTCTGTTTATTAGGGTGCGACATCAAATATATTAGGATAGGCTAAACATTGCATAAAGCATTTATTTATTTCCAGGCCATTGTCTTCTCGTCTTTGCCGTTTAGTGACCTTGCTACCATTCAGGAAGTGAAACCTCCAGCAATTATTCAAGAGATATTAGAAAACCGAGCCAACTTACATGCAGCTTTACAAGATCATCAACCGGCTACAGGTAAAAGATGCAAGACAAAGAAAGGTTTGCCGGTATTCAAAGGACAGGGTCAAGGATCCACAGGTTCAAATTCTCCATCGGGTAACTCGCGTATCTCACCACCCCCCATACGCAAGCAATCTGTGCACGAATCTCTTAAAACTTCGCCTTCAAAAAAGAAAGTTGAATTTAACCAAAAGCTAGTCACAATAACTCAAGAGCATTCGATCCAGTAGACCAACATCGTACTATGCAATACTCGAAAATATGGAGAATTCGGCTAACATAATTGTTTCCATCGATACGTCATGTTCTGGTAACACATCCGTCATAAACTGTAATTTGTCTTTACACTGTCATTCGGTTTCTTATTTAAATCTAGATGATACTATTCGTAAAAGACACACAGATCAATTACAAATGTTATGTTAACCATTTTTATCATGCTGCATGAACACATAGATAATTCTAGACTCCAAATATTATATAAATAGGATGGCGCAAAAAAGCTGGAAGAAGAGACGATAAAGTAATCTATCACTGCAAACGTTAACAATCTACTGATTCCATTTTACTATCGATGTTTATAAAACTGCGTTAAATTCTTATCAAACAATGGTATTTGCTATAATTAAATTTTCTGATAAAAGAAAACACTGCTGTTACGTAACAAATTCTTCGCAATGGCGAACAATTATGCAAATTGCAAACTGTAGTACAAATCAGATGTGTTACAGATACCTATGCATTTCCATTTGATTTGCTGGCGATAATATATTTAACAAAAATAAACATAATACTACAGAACCTTAATTTGTTTACTTAATATATGATTTGAGAAATTGTAGTAACGATTTCCCTGATTTTGTATTTTTGGTTGTTACATGTTTAACTCTCATCCACATTCATCCATTCTATTCTTGCTCTGGTTTTTGGACAAAGAACTGTTGCTTCATCTTCATGTTCCTCGCTGTCGTGCTTCTGCAACTTCACCTTAAATTCTTCCGGTTTCGCGCAAGTAGATTCTTTGAAACAACCGAACAGATATTTGCCAGGCCCGTGAAAGTTGCGGCACAAGAGAAAATTGCAGAAAATTTGCTCAAATAAATCTCGATCAAAGGCGTACGAGCTATTCTAAAAATAAAATGTAAACAATTGTGAAATAACGCTTTTTTTGTCAAGGGCTGGTTGTATTACTATTATAGTATATCCACACTCCAGTATACGTTATTTTCGACATTTTAGTGGAAAGACTATTGAAACGTAATACGATTTCAAATTTCCGAATTTTTAAATGTCCTGTTTTTTCGAAAAGTTTCTATTTTGCAAATATCCGTTATAAATTCCCTATAGGCTAACTGTAGCTGCATAGTTTGAGCTAAGTGGATACCAGTCGTAAGAAAACTAATTATTTTCACATGCATATAGCATACGAGGTTCCAATTCAATATTAATGTATATCATAAATACATGAAAGGATGTGTTATGAGACAATTATAGTTATCACCATTATAGAAATAATTAAAGCTCGATGCCCAAATGAGCAGTGATGTGATCCAGAACTGCATTGTCCCGGGTCCGCGTGGAGCGATTTTGAATGCTTATTGTCAGCAATGAAAATTTATAACGGTGAACTTTCCTAAAAAAAACGGAACATGAGAAAAATAGGAAATTTTGAATTCTGTTAGGTATTATATCATTCACGCTAGTATTCCCTTTATTAATAATTGTTAGTACGTACCTGGTCTCGGGTACCTATTTTATGTGCATTCACTAAAATCGTTTAATTACCAAAGATATACTGTACTTTTTAAAAAAATCCATATAATATTTGTGCTTTATCATCCATATAAGTATACTCACGTCAGTCATCTCACCATATGCTTTGTTTATGTCAGTTGCCTTCATCTCGGGATCTATCAACTGCTGGTAAAAGTTCGCCAGTTCATCTTCAAATATCACGCAATCTCCTACAATCACAATTTTAAGAAAAGCACTGGAATCAATCAATTGGTGGCGGAGCGTTTTTATTCACCAGGATATTGTGGATTTGCTACTGTTTGACAGCACATTCGCATTTAGTTGTAGTAACCACAACGTTTCCTGCGTAAACGTTGTAGTTGTAGTTGCAGTTGCATCCATAGTGTTTGTAGCAGGAAACATTGCAGCAAAAACCCTGAGACAATTTTCACCAAAATTCTTAAACGTTTTGCTATTTCTGAAAGGAGTTTTATTAAAATACATACAAAACTTAAATATGCCCTCACCCAAGCAGAACACTTTCTTTTGATAGTATTTTTTCATAAAACATGCTTCTCATGAAATCCTGGACCGAGATTAGAAATGGTGGACAGGTTGAATTTTGTTCACATGATTGTGAAACAAAAATAGGTACAATTGTGGAATTTCTTGAAAATGTGTTCAGATATCCAATAAAAAGTTTCAAAACAAAACATTTATATAATGATTTATGGGTATTTATCAGTCTATCAACACAAAATACGTAAAAATGTGAGCATACAATTTAGCTGTGCAGAATTCTGATCTTTTTATATAGGTGCTTAACGCAGCCTTAACGCCGCGGTTAGGGTATAGTTAAGGCTGAAAATTACTGCAGCTAAATTGCATTGGACTGTTATCAATAAAAACTATTGTTGTATTAAAAAAGATCCAAGTGTAGGTATGCCCTTACTATTTCTATCAATGATGTCAAACAGAAGTTTTGGAAACAGTTGTAACCATAGGGGAAGGTGCTGCACACTCTTACACCCGGCCGTCTCACGTAAGAAGGCCGCCATCATCATGTCCAAAGATATTGGCACTATGAACAAAAACCCCAAAAATTCGGCATAAAAATCCCACTTGCAGTTTAAATGTTAAACGATCTATTCGTTTATATTTTAACATTAATCAGACATTATTTTGTCCGCTGTTCATTAGACGACTCGGATTATAATTGATCATCTTTTAGCACAAGACCATAAGCTCAGTGTAGTATAGTCGGATTTTGTAACGCTAATAAATAATAAAAATGTGATACTGAGAAATGCTACAAGTTTTTTTTAGTCATGCTTCTTGTCCGCTATATACAGTGTATGGCAAATGATGACATTCAAATTGACAAAGGCTACATTCAACTACCTATTATTACTAAGAGTTTCACGAAATTTGAAATTTCACTAATCGGGATAAGGATGAAGAATTAAAACACAGAACCAAACCTTCATAAAAGAAATTAATTATTTACGCTTTAGCGAAATGTCCTCTCCAAAGTCCTGACATGCTTTCACAAATTCATCCAAACACTCCTTCAAACAGGCTGACTGCAAACAGTTTTCTTCCCAACCAGTATAGTCCAGTATTCTCTAAAAAAAATGGATAAAACCCAGAAATAATAAGAACACTTTAAAAACAAATTTAAACAAATATTGGCAGATTGTTGTAAAATTTGTGGTGGTCAATTTAGAATAATAGTACTACTTAGAACAAATATAATTCTTACTCGGGTCACAACTCTTTAACACGCAGGAACAATTGGTTTCAGTCTAAACATCAGAAATCTTCCATGTAAACTCAATTCCCACGGGATTCTCAAAAGTACCCCCGCTTTAAAGCGCTCTAAATGTAAGCGAACAGTGGCTGAATTAAAAAGTTATTTGAAACTTACTTGATGAAAAGCATTAATATCGCTGTCTGTAATGCAACCAGTAGCCTTGATATCTGAAGTAAAAATGCTTGTTAATGAAAGGATGAACACATATCCCAAAATTATAAGTTTAGAATTATGGAAAAAAAATGTTTGTCTTACCGATGAAGTTGTAGAAAGCAATGAATTTTGCTTTCAGGATATCATTCAGTGGCTTCATGGCTATTAGCTATTTTCAGTCCTTAAATGTAAACAAGAATGTTGTTTAGTTGAAAAGCTTCAACAGTTTTTACATGTAGGGGACCGTACGACATAGATGCATCCAGGTAATCCAGGACTAGTAGGCTTCTGGGAAGTTTTCTTACCAAGAGACCGGAATAATCATAATTTGGCTTTACAAATTCGCACCCAAAAAATGTAAATATTTTCTTTAAAATGTTGCTGATAATATTAAAGAAAGGGGCCGTGTATCACATGTCCGGATCACATGTATCATACATAGTCCCCGATCTATTCCTGGGAACATGACTACAACGGCAGCGTGCAACTAGATGGTAACAATTAAATACTGCTTCTTTCGTTTTATGCTTTAACAAATTTTACGTACAGAATTTTTAACAGTTCAACATGCCAACTAATACCGGATTTATTTGAGCTGACTACGGCAATTTACGACTGGCTCACGTATGCATGACTTAACCCCCGGGACTTCGCCACAACGCACTGTACACAGAAAGACAAAGTCTTAAACATCAGCACGAAATGCATGCTATAACAGATTATACGAAGTTACTTGTTCGGCTAGGAGATATATATCCCATCTGACATTATCTAGCTTCAGAAAGTGTTACCTTCGTTTTAATATCTCAAACGTAGTGAATCCAGTACTACAGCACGAAGCAGTTGTAGACAATGTCACGAACTCAAGAGTGCACTTTCAACAAAAACAGGATTCATTTATACCCACACATAATGGCCTGTGACGTAAGATATTCTAAAGTTTTAGACGTGACGTTAATACAATTAATCAGTCAGTAAATTTTGTAAGTAAAAACACCAAATTTAAATTTTAATCCTTTTAGTATGGTCTGGCAAGCTTCAGTTCTTCCAAGACCAGTCAGTCGACTAAGTTTTTTGTTGTTGATATAATGTATTTTTATCTATAAAATAGTATATCTCACTCTTCCTTGTCATCCTGAATTCCGTATGTTATTTTGAAAGTTTTGGTAGAAAAAAGGTTGAAACATTTAAACTGAACTTTTGAAACTTTAGGTAGTGTATCACTTACGCTGATAAAAGTGTCGTTTTTAGAAAAGTTCTTGTTTCGCATATCATGTGAGCATTCGAAATCGGTCCACATGGACGAGTACGATTGAGATCACACTGCTCATTTGAATGTGACCTATAATTCTCTTTTTTTCATTGAGTAAAAATGGTGATAATTATGGTCACCTACGATCTCGTCCTTTCAGGTATTTATGATGTGCATAAATATTGAATTAGAACACTGCGACCATCCATTGTATGACGTAATGCTAGTGAGGATACTTGGTTTTCTTACTTGCGGCTGATACCCGCTGTGGTCAATGAAACCTTGAGCTTTAATCGGTTAGAGGGAAATTAGAGGCAAAACAGAAATTTTTCTAAAAAAACAGGACATTAAAAAATTCTGAAATTTGAAATCCTGGGGTCTTGTTACACTTAGTTCTTGATAATATATATGAAGCAACTAACCGATCACATTTGGAGCTCATGCATATCATGTCCATGCATATTTGGAAAAATCCAGAATTGCTTATTGGATTACTTACTTTAGATACTGTACCAATTTTGCATGTGACAGAACAGTTTTCGTAAGTAGATTAATAAAAACCTCTTATAAATAAAATACCCGGTGACAGTGGTTCGATAAAATAAGGGGTATGATACAATACCTATAAATCAATCTTATATTATAAACAAGATCACCTCTTCTTCTTCTTTAAATAATTGCACGACTGTTTTTCCAACAGTATATTCGCAATGAGGCTAGTTTAAAAACCCTGT
>JAOXYB010029245.1:0-15080 GCA_028565635.1 Phoronis ovalis
AGACAGGCATGCGCCAACTCATTTTCTACTCATCACTTCTACTGTACTTATAAAACATGTATGCTTCATATTAATAAATTCCTTTCGCTCAAATAACCAATTTAAACAGCGTACAATGATGATTCTTCGAATCGTCGTTGTCTTGTTGCACTATGATATGCAAACACGCCATCACTATGTGGGAAAACCTGATGGATAGTAGTAAATATGCGATGTCCACCATGTTTCAAGTGTTATGATGTGGACTGCTGAACCTGTAGTATCAACTGCCAAAGTACTTCATCATCAGTTACTTATTGTGTGGAATCCCATTTCCCATAACAGCATTCATCTTTTGCCAGAATTACGCCTCAAATTACAGAAGCAATAACAAATTTGGATAGCTATCAGGGCTTTGGATTTAACTACCCTCCAAACTTGATTTTGCGACTGAACTAGATCCCGGGGGACTTATAAAAAAGTGGGTACGCATGCTTGTCCGAAAAAACGGGGTACCCCATTTAGGGGCATGTTTTTGGAAAATGTAACTTCCCGTTTAGGAATCCTTTTTTTCAGTGCAAGCATTGCATTTTTTTTAAATTTGGTGTACTATTTTTTTTGGGAACCGTTTTTTTTGGTTGTTAATTTTTCAGCAAAATCTTCCGGTTAGGGGTAGTATTTTGATCCTCCACTTTCCGTTTAGGGGCTTATTTTGCACCTTAAGGACGAGCATGGGCACCTGACTTTTTTTCAAGTGAACTACATGTAGATATGCTGGAATTACCTGTTGGATTCGAGTAATCACTATAGTATTCTGTCTAGTAGGCCTAATATGGATATGAAAAATCAAATGACATTTGTCTGAAGTAACCTTATATTGTAATTCTCTGCCTCAAATAGTTACATGATTTAAGAAATACTAAATGCACATTTCACAAAGACAAAGCTGCTCTAAACCTTTGTATACCAAGATATACACACAAGTAAAATTGAGTAACATATAATTATGGGATCTTCAGTTTATTGTACTGCTATCACACAAATATTTTCATCATGGCACATTAAACAATATTTCCATGCAAATGAATAAAACAATATGTCCTTAACAGAATGAAATCATGATCTAAAATTAGTGTTTAAAACAGATTTTATAGTTACATGGCTATTCCCAGTCTGTCTATCCCTTTGTGTTTGTAACAGACCAAAAATAGACTTGTTCACTTCAAAAGTCCATGATTACTTTCTAACTAAAAGTTTCCCAACATTTAATGAAAGCAATAGTGCAAAATGTACAACACTTCACAACCTATTTGACAATATTTCCGTGGACCATTTAGGTTTTCCACCTGTATAAAACTGTTTTGCAGTCACAAATGTGTTTCTACAACAAATAAGATTTCTAGTATACAAATATTAAAACATGACATCATTTTAAAATAGGCATGTAGACTACAGATTCTTATATACTATGGCCTTGTTTACTATGTTAAACACAGATAAATGTAGGTATACGAGACTGGACACAACAGTAAGATTATGAGGTAATTGATGGTGCTCTGTATTCCTGCAGGTCTTCGTAATGTCTTTTCTTTGATAACAACTTCAATTCAATGTTGTCCAAACAGTTTTGTGACGATTCTTCAGAACTAATTTCAACATTGTATGCATTTGCCTAAAAATGACAACATAAGATTCTGTTAAGAGTTGAGTTACAGACTGAAGCAATTCTTGACTGTACAAACACGGTCTTTGATTTCACTATGAGGTATGTGTTGACCTGCAGATTGGAAATTACACTGCTGCAACAATTCACTTGTTGCAAACCCTTATGGCCATACACATAACCTGGGGGCAACAAGGTTTTATAAATATACACACTAGCTTGATATCGCTGGATCTGGAAAACTCTTTGTTGATAAACAAGTTTTTTAAGATGTCATAACAAAGAAGTAGTTTCATTATTCAAATGTTCCAAGCAAAAATGACATGTGATTTTACTGCATGAGCAATAATCTATTTGTACACACCATTTGGTATGGCGAATGAAGCCCAAATTTCACCAGGGTTCACGAATGAGCAATCTATTCCTAGCAGGTCATTCATAAAAGTAATGGATTGTGAAATCGACTGGGTATAATCGCAATGTCACCTGGTGTATGAAACAGCTTATTGGTGAGCAAACTTATTGCTTCAGTACTTAACAGTAAACTTACCAACTGCAAAGTAGCTAAAAACAGGCGACATACATCATAACCTGTTTTTTTCTGTGCAATATTAGAGAATGGAAGCCTTTCATTTCTTTCTTTAAAACTGTCCAGTACTATTGTGCCATATGTATGTATATCAAAAGCTTCTCTAGTATCCTAAAACATTGTGTATGGCTGGTATAAAAGTAAATTGAGGCTACATGCATTTTAAAGGTATGTGTTGACATATGCTAAATAATGCTAAAAATTGGTTTACAAGGTCAAACATTTTTTAAAACTGCAAAATAATACTTTCTTAACATATTTGGCCTTTTTCACATTACTTTTCAATACTGGATAAAATAAAGAAAATAACTGCTGGTTTTAAGCTACAATAAAGAAGTTGTCCTCTTCATAATACACGTCTGATAAACAGAAAAAATATGTTGCATATAACAGCGTAATACCTCTTCTGATAATGTTGGTACAATTTTTTCCTCCCACTCTGATATTCTCTTTGATAGTTCTGTAATCTGAGCATACTGCTGAGAACCAGCTAAAAATCCTTCCTGTTAATCAGAAAGAAAACTGTCACAGTAACTTTCAAATACGATAAACTTTTGACACTTACACTGAGTATTTGTCAAAATCACTAGATTGAATCATTTACAAATTCCATGACGGACTTCGTCAAAATTATGCTGCAGAAGCCAATAAAAAAAAACATTCAGTATCAAAAAACTATTATTTCAATGACTAGAATACTGGACTCAGAATCGTAGCATATAAACTATTAGTCATAAATGAAATCAATGTCTTCTCATCACAATTTTTTCTGGTAGCCACCTCCAAGGTTCACAATAGTCACAAAACATCGATGATCAGCTAGTTAGTAGGAACTGATAGTCAATCATGAAATTTTTAAAATTCCCAACTGCTAGATGATCTAAACTAACTAACTCATTAAGATTAACCAAGCAGAAAATCTAATCAATAGTTTCACCATCCAGAAATAAAATTTAATTCTAGGTCAAAGGTCAGGACTAAGGCTGCAAGCACGAACTATACATTTCAAATTTACATACTAGTTGCTGGATGTCATCACAACACTTTCATAAAACAGTTACAAAACTAATAAAGTCTACGAGAATTTAGTCTTATTTACTGTTAAGATAACACAGTGGAACCTAATGATGATAGTGTTGGAATTAATTTTGCCATGTTTTAATGTTAGGTAACATTAAGTGCCAGTAATAGAAAAAGGCTGTACAAGAGGATAGACAATTATCTTATCACGTCATGATTATGCTGTGTGATAATAGAAGGGTTGTTCCAGAAAAAGATGTGGGGGGTCTAAGGAGAGAGTTTTGTGTACCAGTCAACCAACCAATTATAAACATTTAAATAATTATATGAATAATATGCACAATAACAACTAAAACCAAAAAGGGTCCTTGTAGAATGGAGGCAATTTTTCCTGGAACATCCCTTACATAAATGAAGTAAGTTGAGGATAATCTTACCACATGGTGTCGAACAAGTTCTTCATATGAAGACACAACTAATCCAGGCTCTTCTGAATTACTTTCTGATGCTGAAAGATGTACAAGCTATGATTATAGGAACTGTGGTTGTATCTCGAACGGTTACAATATAATAGCCTAAAATCACTCAAGTGTATTTTTTATCAGTAACAAAAAAACAAACAAATATGATAAAAATTTCAATTCTAGATTATTCATCCTCCGACATCATGACAAGTTCCACGAAAATCCTGCCAAGGGGTTTATGACAAAATGTTGACACAGATGTTGGAAAAGTGATACATATATCTCACATTCCGCATCGCAGGCAAGACAAAAACACATAAAGGTTTAGCTTACCCAAGGGCCAAACTAAGAAGTGTTCTTGTGACATCTTGGCAAGACAAGCCAACCAAATGCAAAAGATTTCAAAATCTAAATCCTGCAGCTGCATTTTATAGGTTATATGAATGCTTAGCTTACCCAAAGGCCAAACTCTATCCATAACGTCATCCGGCGCAGGATCTCCAAGGCCAGCTAGTGGGTTATCGTCCGCAGGAAGGCCAAAATCTACATTGTTGTCATCATCAACATCTGAAAGATAACAAAATCCATACAAAACACACCAGATCTATCAAGTTTTAAATATTATTGATATAAAACATATTTTAAAATTAGTTGGGTTTTGGGCAAGATCCAACCAAAGTTAAGAATAATGCATTTATAGAACACAATGCACTTAGTGATGCTTTTTTAGTAACAATGCATAATATTGTTTAATATTCTGTGAAACTGTTCAAAGGAATCTCTGTTTTTCTTGATATACAGTATAATTCTATTAATCATAGAAAAAGCACAGCTTTCAACATCACGTTGGCAATGTCAAAAACGACGGCAGTTTTGAAACTTTGTTCAGTGGTTGATTACTTTATACAATCTTTTACAAAACCAGATGAATATCTAGCTTTTTTGATTTGGCAATGTAACAATATGCTATTATCACCAAGGGAAATCACCCTTGTATATAATACGACAGAATTAAACCTTGTAAAACAGGAGCATTGTCGTCATAATTGTATATAATATAACAGAATCATTCAAACCTCGTAAAGCAGGAGCATTGTCATCATAATTGTCGTCTTCTCTCTCTGCTAATTCTTCATAGCGACCCTGGTCAGCCTAAAATAAAAGTACAGTAATGTAATCAAAGTGCTTACATCCAACACACCCAGAATAAAATTTGCAATTGCATTCTATTCCAAAAACATCTGGCACCAGCACCCTGAAGTGTCTTAGAGCACCTCAGATTTAAAACAGCTTTAAAATTAAGCCAACTATCGGAGGGATTATCAATTCTAATACATGAATTATATATTAAACTTAATATTAGTTATTTTATTCAAATTCTCAAGAAATCCTACATTTTGAAAAAAAATCAAATGTTACTGTCTTATAAATTTATCCTACCAGAACTTTTCTTTCCATCCTTTGTAAAGCTTGTCTCCTTTTATATTCAATCCAAAATAGATGTTCAAATTCTGGGAAGGATGGAACTTTCAGCGGATTGCTGGGAAACTTACTAGCATGAGAGTAATCTGTAATTATAGAACATAATAGTATTGTACACAAGCAGGTTAAATGTTTCATGTAATAATTCACTGATACCTCTTCTGAAAGTAATTGTTGATACAAACTTAAAAACTACAAAATTTTATATGAACTTGTATGTACTGAATTGGTTTTAATATATAATATCTACAGCACCTGTTTTTTTTTTGCATATTTTGAGATTTAGCAGTTGGAGAGCACCATGGAAAATTGTTAACTCCTTAACTAAGATATCATTTTTCTTACATTGTAGTCTGAGATTTTGCCTTGTCAGCAATGTTACTGAGCAGTACTTACAAGCTTTTGAACAGAACTCCGATAATGATTCCATATTTTTAGGTTTTTCTATTACTGCCTTACTTCGTTTTCTTTTCTTGGTAGCTGTTTCTAAACTTGCTGGTAAGCGGACAGTTCGCCCTAACAAAAAATAAATTTATGGATTTTTTTTTTGTATACTTCAGAAGCATGGAGAATCAATTACACAACATCTAATTAAAATCATAGTTTTATTGGATTTAAAAACATAGAACAGTGTGCATTTATTATTGAAGTAATCCAGTCATTAATGAGCTAATGATTATTCAAAAATACATATAAACATGTATAACTAATCCTAACCTTTCTTGAAAGGTTTTTCAGGTACCACATCTGGCTGATGTGGGTCTAACATTTCCCATGGATCAATCACCTGAAACAAACTTCTTGGTGAAAATAATTAAAGTCAAGGACATGCTTTGCTTATTTTTTGGTCTTTAACAAGTTTTAATATTAGCTGATGCTTTTTTTTAAAGGAATATTCTAAGCTGTTTCACTCCGCATTGATTAATAGCAAAAGCATCAAATGTGTAAGAACTAGAAAATAATCACCTGTTACTGCATAACGCCATGATCAACTTATCTCAATCTTGATCAACTTATCTCAAACATATACAACCACGAAGAAAATACATGTCTAACGTTTGAAAATTTTGTACTTTTATTTTGCGCAGTTTTTATTTTGTGCACTGAGAATAAAAACTGATAATATTTCATTTTTTCTACTTACAGGTTTCACTGGAATATGCTTCTGCCTTTCTGATTTACGTAACTCAGGCTCTTCAGCATTCTTAAAAATATAGTCATCACGTAAATAATATATCACAGTTACTTTACTACTATCCAAAATCATGAGTTACCATGACACACATCATTATGGCACCTCTTATTAAATTATGTTTTATATGGGACTGAAGAATTTATGGAGACATTTTTTCCACAAACACTGATGACAAAAATACTGGAGAATGATGCAATCTTTTGTATGTTTATGAGAAACTTACAACAATGTTAGCTGGAGCAGCCATGCCTGCCATTGCATCTACACCACCATCACTACCTTCCACTACAAAATAAGTAAAAACTACAATAAAGCACTGAACATTCTTTAGATACTTCATTAGCTTGGTATCATAAAAACCATTAGACTCAGTTTCTTTCACATTTTAAATTACTCTTTGTGATAAAAGATCTAGAGATAATTACATTGATTTACTCAACAGAAACATGTCACAAGGTACAATAAATAAAAGTGGTTTGATAGTTTTCCTTTTTAAAATGTCTCCCATTTTGTATTATGTTAAACAGTGTTAAGAGAAAGGGGGGCTTCATGTGCCAACCCTGTGTTTCTCTCCTTATGACTTGCCTGTGTCATAATACATGACAAAGCTGAAAACTTTGTGCACAAATAGAAGATAAGGACTCACTACTCATATTTTGATTTCCTTCGTCTATCAGTGTATCATCATCATTAACTGGTGATTCTTCAGCTTGGATTACTGTTACCTCTATAAAAATAAGAACTAAGAAGTTATTATTACATTCATAATACTTTCCTTTACAGAGCCCAGTAATCATAACTAAAACAACATAAATCTACTTTATCTTAGAAACACTTTATATGTATAGGCAGTGCTCACAGGGAGCAAATTTGATGTACTAAGTCTTGGTCTTAACAAGTATTAAAAACAGTGACACACCAGAAAACAGATACAAAAAGGTAGTAAATGTGACTCACAGAACAGTTCCGTTTAACCTATTTTAATTCCATGAGTTTACAAATCAGAAATTTAATAATAAACTTTACATATTATACTTTCAAGCACTTTTACCGTCTGATGTTGTTAACACTGTGTTAGCACTAAATGTAGTCGCTGTTGGCGTTTTAAACACAGTGTCTAACATGATGGTCAGCTGTGATGAATCCAGTAACATTGTGCCATCTGAGTGAACAGTACATGTGCAGAGTTTAAAATCACTTCTGCTGCCAAGAACTTCACCAGTACGACTACAATTAACAAATACATACACAAATAACGATATTTGTTACAAAGTACTGAACTTAGACACTTTCCTGCAAAAAAAGTCTTAGATTAACTAATAAATGTGTAGTATTGAAAATATCATCTACGTACTAAGTAAAATATGTGTGAACAATAGGGCATTCAACTACTATCCATTCATACCTGCAATCACACAACTTGAAACGACTTTGTAAACGCACATTGTCACTACTGACATAAAGCACGAAGACTTAATGTAGCATACAAATGTTTCTATGTAACAGTTAGACCATTCACAGGTGCTACTAGTATGCCTTTCTGCATATCCTATCTTTTTGGTCTGGAAATTGGTAAATGCAAATTCCCACTCCATTTGCCATACACTCCAACATCAAAGGTTCCTTTGTTGAAAAGATATAACCTAATCTTGAAATAACTTGCAAGAAAAGACGAGAAAGACCAAAGAAACTTTAAATACATTACAAAAGCTTGTATACAGTACTTGGACCAATTAATGTAACTTGGTCAGATATTATATTTTGGTTCCTTATCAGTTGTTTTAAATGCTGCATACTGATCAATCGCAAGAAAGTAGTAGCTCCTAACAAATGCACACATATTTTCAGCGTGAAGCAGCCTAACCAGGTATCTGAAGGTTCTAAGGTTTTAAAATTATTGTCTATTATACTGTTACGTTTCAATTGTTGACTTATTTCTGATTCAAGATATTGCAGTCAAAAGCTACTAACAAATAACCATTGTTATTAGACGTACCTGCTGCACAGTTGACATTTTATTTATTTGACACAGATAAAGCATTTACTGAAAATAACAGTTCAATACCCATATAAAGCAGAGATTTATATGGTAGATTTGATGACGCTGCATTGTAAAAATATCATTCTGTAAAGTAGAATGGAAAGATGTAAAAACACTGTTTAACAAAACAGGTTTTTCAATTAAGCTTGATGAATTATTCATTAGTGACAACAGACATTAAATTTCACAGCAACCGAATCCTTTTTAGGAAGTCATGCATATTTCATAGTTAATTTTTAGTTTTTGTTGACATTTGGGAAATGAGTACCAATTTTTATTATATCTTTGCAAAAACTATTTGATCAATAAATAGTGAGTTTATTTTACGCTTGTGACATTGATGAAAATAGACATGATACAGCAGCTGCTGGCATTTTCTGCATGAAAGTAAAGTAGATTGCAATTTTTCGTAAATTTATTTAAGGAATAACTACAAAGAAAAATAGCCAAGATGAGTGAAAAAATTACAATAAATGTGAGTGGTACCGTATTTACCACCACCATGTCTACTATTTTATCAAAACCGAATACAAAATTGTCAAAACTTGTCAAGTCATTGAAAATGGGTGAACACTTTTTCTTTGATAGAAATGTCGATTTTTTTAGTTGCATTTTGGATTATTATCGACATGATACTCTCCATGTACCACTCAATGCGTGTCCTCAGCAGTTTAAAGAAGAGCTTGACTTTTGGGAAATAAGCAAGTGTGCTGTTTCTCCGTGTTGTTTTGAAAAAATTCGGGAAAGTCAAGATATTAATAAAATTGTAAAGTATTTTGAAACATCAACCCTGGTTAGAAGTGACCCATCAACATGGGGATTAAGAATGAAAATATTTCAGTTTTTGGATAATCCTTTATCATCAAAAGCAGCCAAGGTAAGAACAATTTATTATGTGCAAATACAAATTTAGTCCAAAACTGAATCTTACTATTAATAACAGAAAGCTTTCAGTTTCATTGCAAGACCTTATCAGTCCTTTCTTAATGACTTCTTCTTGCCTCTACTGATAATACCTGATATTTCTGTTACTATAAGTAAGACTCAGCTTTGAAATAAATTTCATTTGGAATAAAAATTACTTAATCAATGTGCCATTAAGTGAAGATTTATTCTAAACTATGCCTTAGAGATGACATTTCCAATTATATGATGTAACAATAAAGTTCCTTAGTATGCTTCTTTCTTATGTTCCCACAAATACCAATGAGAGTATCATGAATGATATCTGTAAAATTAGTGTTAATATGCTATGAAGTCGGCCCAATTAGGTATCTCTATTTGCCCATTTACATGCATTGGGGAGTGTATACCCCACAGATCACCATTCACCACTTAAAAATACATGGTATGCACATATTTTTTTTTTGATCCAGGATTATTCATTCACAAGATGCATATTAACAAGCATTGTGGTGTAAACCATACCTTTACAGAGAACCAACCAACATTTTTTTAGGAGGGTGAGTGACATGGGATTGGCGAACCACGCCACGCACGGCCTTGGTCAAACATGGGGAGATGCAGGGTGGTTGTTCCCTCGGGCAGAGGGGCCTCCCTGGGAAAATTTTTACATGCTTTTTCCTCTCTCTCTGATACTCTTTTTGGGCATAATTAGAACAGAGAACGTTTCCAAAAAATGTTAGTTTTATATGCAATAATTTGATAATTTTAATTGGGACCTGTACCCATTTAATAT
Organism: Phoronis ovalis; assembly: GCA_028565635.1. Taxonomy (NCBI): domain Eukaryota; kingdom Metazoa; phylum Phoronida; family Phoronidae; genus Phoronis; species Phoronis ovalis. Next base: position 10,133 of record JAOXYB010029245.1, read on the forward strand.
CCTTGGTCATTCAGAACATATACAGGAAAACATTCGAAATTGTCATATTTTCATATTTCACACTTTAAAATCTCAGTCATTTACATTCACGTGGAAGAAATTGTTCACTATTCACCAGCTAATTTCAGCTGTTTTCACCATCGAAAAAAAATGGTCAATTCACCGTTAACGCAAAAATTATACACTCCCCTCTGCATTATGCTATTACATACAGTATAAAAGATGTTTCAAAAAATTTCCTATAATCCCACATCACAGGGATTTTCCTGACTGGAGCCCTTTCAATTTTGGATTTTTTGGCACCATTGAAATGATGTATGAATTTTAATAAAGCATGATCATTTTGCACATACAGTAGTATGTTGAAAAATTCAATTTATTCCCATTCACACTGGAATATACAGTATTTTTTTTTTTTTAAATTAAGATCAGAAAATTCTTCAAGGACATATTGAAATGAACAAATTGCAGAAATTAGTTGCCAAAATAGGAATCTGTATTTAAAATATTTACTAGAATAGTGTAAATGTATGTTTAGTAGGAAGACCTACCATCTCTTAAAAAAAGAGTGGTGAAAAAGGCAAGGATGCGTGACACTGATGGTAAGTGATATAAAAATAGATTGCACTAAAGGAACACATCATATCACCCATACTGTCATTACCCCGCCTCATGTGAATTTTTCTTATGATTGCAAAACATTTTTTTTTTTTTTGTAGATACCTGCTTTCCTCTACCTTTTAATGTCTATTCTGGCTATAACAATCGTCTTTTTAAATACCGAGCCAGCAATGAGAACACCTTTAAACATCACTATGACTAGACCAGAAAATGTGACAGATGCAAGCAAAAAAATGACACATTTCTTATCTACAGAATCACATCCAATCTTGGTTTATCTTTGGGGTGGATGCACATTTTTCTTTCTGTTTGATGTTTTGTGTCGTTTCTTGCTTTGTCCCTTCAAGAAAGAATTTTTGAAATCTTTCTATAACATTTTAGACTTTCTTATTGCAATTCAAATGCTGAGCTCTTTAATTTTTAGACTTATGCAACATTCTGATTATTCTTCAGAAGCCTGGATAATAGCTCTTTCAATTTCTAGCTGTTTTGACGTTTTACTAATTGTACGCTTACTTAAATATGGTCGTCATTCACGCGGTCTTAAAGTTTTATTTTTGACAGTTAGATCAAGTTTCCTTGAAATAGGTTTGTTAATTCTATTCATTACAATTGCTTCATTATTTTTTGCCTTTCTTATAATTGCTGTAGAGCTACACTCTGATGACTATTTTTACAAAATGATCGATTGCTTATGGTGGTCTTTTATCACTATGACAACTGTTGGGTATGGAGACATGTACCCACAGACATATGGGGGTTATTTAGTAGGTATTTTGTGTGCTTTGACTGGAATAATTCTGACAGCACTGCCTATTGCAGTTTTAAGTAATAACTTCAAAACTTATTTGAAAGTTGCTAAGCAATGCCAAACAAGAGAAAAATGGATTGAACAAGAAAGTCTGCAAAAGAAATGAAATTGTATTCTTTGTTTAAACTACATATATTAGACTTCAACACTTATTTGAAAGTTGCTAAGCAAAGTCAAGCAAGAGAAAAACAGATGGGGCAAAAAAAGTCTACAGAGAAATCAAATCGTATTCTGCATTTAAACTACACATATCAGACACTTGGAAATGTGAGCTTCTAGCTATAGAAGTTGTATTAATGTAGATATAATTGTACAAACCTTAGCAAAGGATTGTCACCCTGTTCCTTTTCGTTAAACTGTACAAGAGACATTGGAGTTCTGGGTACCGTCAAGACAGACTATAAAAATAGAATATGGCTCATTAACTAATAATATCATTTTTTGAACAAAAGGTCAATTCATGTAGTAAACTCCTTGAAAAGAACTTGTTCTTTAATACCCTACACTCAAAAAAGATAACAATAACAACAACAAATGTTTTTGCCTTCACGTACCTATTAAGGGCTATTAAGCTAAAAGTTGGCACTTGGGACTTAATGATTATAATATGTTTGGTAGGAAGCTGTATAATACTTATTGCATAGTTATTATTATTATTATTATTAATTACAAAATGCGCATAGGAAACATTCAAATTGTTGGGAGTTTATCCTAATTATGGGAGAGAGCAAACAAATTTCAGGACCCTCTTGGAACTTGTAATTGACAGTCTCAGAATTGTTTATTCTACTGAGACTCTTCTTGGATTTGGAAGTTGTAGCAAAATTTCAGTGTGAAACTAGATTGTGTAGTGATGCATGGCGGCACCAAGTATATGGCTTCCAGCACAAAGCTTTTGATATGGTAGCCATTTTCGATTCAAGATGGACACCAAATTTTTATCTCCTGAATCTAGCAAACATTTTGATCCCAGTATCGTTGAAATCGGTCCAGTACTTTCGGAGTTATCAAAGAATATATTTTCCCATGGAAACCATTTTGAATCCAAGCAGGCCATCAACTTTTTCATGTAAATGTTCATCTGCGGAACCTAGCATACATTTTGATCCAATATTCATTGAAATCAGTTTAGTACTTTCTAAATTATCAAAGAATATGATTTTATGCTCTTTTTATGTAAACAGGAATTCGGCATCTTGATTTGCTGTGATCAATGTCTATATAATCAATCAGTGTTTCCTGCTTCGTTAATAGGAAGTGGCGGCACATTGATTTTGTGCGATCAGTATCTCCTGCTCTATAATTAGTTTTTAATCTCAGTATATTGTAATCAGGAAACACTCAAAGGATTGTTGAAACTGGTGAGCGAGTGAGTGAAAAGAATCGATGCAAAACAATATGTCAGCCAACTCTGCTGCTAGAAGCCTTTTTTTTAAATTATAAATATAGCAATTTTATTATATGAATCATTAAGTTAGTTCTTATACTTACATGATCTTCACCATACCCATCTCCTTTCATATCAATATTCGTATGCTCTCGTATATCATCCAGGTCTAAAAACTAAAAGGTGCAAACAAGATATTATTACAGTCATTATCATGATTATGATTATGCACACTGTCTATAAAGTTAAACTCATAGACAGTTAATCGCAGGATCATGCAGTAAAGTTATACGGGAACATAAGATAAATATTACCTTTATAGGCATATATAGATGATACCATGTTCTAACATTTAAGTTTTACTTAAAATTTGACACCCTAGCCCATTGACTGCTTAGGGATGCTCCACTTTTACTGGTACAGATTAAAGGTAAGGCATTGTTAACAATGCAAGACTTCAAGAGCAATAATGTATTACTTGTATAATAGAACCCACTCCCATAAAAGAGTGTACCAGCCCTTACTTCATCATCCTGCTGCTTGTCATTAAACTGTGCATCTTTATCATTGCCCTCTCCATCAACTGATCCAGCTTGTTGTAGTTTTCTGCAAATAAAAGAGTTTCAATTTTTTGACTCAAATGCTTGAATTTCTTTGGTAAAACTTGGTTTAGGTAAAATATTAATGTTTTAAATAAAAATATAGTTTCAAATTAATACATAAGTCTGATGTTCATTCTCAACATCCTACGGACAATATCTTATGCAACAAAACATATATCAAACCCTTGTTTATGCCGGCAGGCACAAAGTCTGTGTTTACCACTTTTATATTAATTACAAGTACTGTTTCAATGTGGAGTGTATAGGTTACAGATATAATACTGTTCTTTTTGCAAATTTCATAATTAAATTTTGTTTGACAATTATATTAAACATGTTATCACCTTTCTACTAAAAATGTTTTAAACTCACTTTTTGCTTGTTAACAAATCCAACACTTGATACACTAGGGCATATAAATATTCAACCTAGAAAAAAGCAAAAAAACTAGACATTCGGTGAGTTGTAAACAACTCCGAAAGTGTACCCCCAGCTTAGAATGCTGCCAGTTGGAGAGACTGGCCCTAGTGAAGTTTACAGCTGGTGAGAAGTAGATGCTTATTAAAAACATGAACAACACAAGCAATTATTATAAAATTCTTTTAATATTGCTGTATAATTTAAATACACATCCCCTTTCTGCTCATACTGTGTAACAGTATACAGCCAGAGCTTACTGTAAACATATATTACAAAGATAATATGCAGTCTGAGCATGATCTGGAGCTGATTAGCTATCTTTTATTACACTTTGTTACATAACAGACTTACTCAAAACAACAGTTGTTATAAATCCTCTTAATACACAATACATTTAACTAAACACATTTCACCCTTACTGATTTTGTTGTAGTAACAGATCTAAGTATAAGAAGGATGCATCACAGACACAAAGCACTGTTCAGAAATTTTATGTTTAGTTGCCAAACACCTCTATTTAGAAATAAATAAATACAGATTAGGGATACGATTGTGAATTGTGATGAGTTATAGTTTGTTTAAGGGTAGCAAGTTGTTTAGCATTTTATGAACAAAACAATTCAAAGATGTTGTCATTTTAATTTATCACTGTATACCAGTTACCCTTGAGTATGGACTCTTCCAAAAATGTTCAGCCAGTAAAAGTCTTAAAGTATCTTCTTACAAACAATGATAAAATATAGTTAGTGATGTTACATAAAGTCTTAATATTATAAGAATAATGTGAAAAACAATAAAAAAACCCTGATATTATATCTTATAAACAGGGTAATGTTTAATTTCAAATGATATCACATTCCATTGATGAAATATCCCACTAACAGTGAATTTGATCTGCTTGATGTGGACGCCAGTCAGCCATTTTGGGTATCATTGTCACTTTGAGTGTATTAACAAATTTAAATTTCAAGTGGACATCTCATTCCCTTCTCGAGATATCCCACTAACAGTGAATTTGACGCACTTGACGTGGATGCCAGTCGGTCATATTGGTTTCAAATGACCCCAAAATCAAAAGGCTTCATTGTCACTATGAATGTAATATAA
>JAOXYB010029256.1:0-15076 GCA_028565635.1 Phoronis ovalis
AGTTGAACTGCACAACTTGGAACCTTGTATCTGCTAAATATCAATGAAATCCAGCCGGTCATTTTCACAAAACGGTTACAGATGGACATCAAACATGGCTGACAGTCGTCCACATTAGATCTGATAAGTTTGTACGCCATCTTTATCCCTTGTAGTACCTAGTGTATCCAGTAAATATCAAAAGAAATCCACCCAGTCATTTTCGTGAAACAACTGCGGACGGAAATACGGACAGAACCCAAATTATAAGCCCCCTCCAGACTACATCTGTTGGGGGCTAAAAACTAATAATATCAAAACAAAACATTACAAGACTTATGCAAGTTTAAGTAGACTTATGCAAGTCCAAAAGCGGATACATAACATTGTGGTATTGAAACACAAATTGATTGCCTAGTAGACAGGAAAAAAAGTGATCATTACAAAATTTGTTATGAAATATTTTGCTTCTAAGAAATTAATTACAAAACAAACATAACAATCCATTTAATAATTTTCGCTGGGAAATCGTAGATGTGCAGACGGTTTCTGGTTCGAAACACCAGATTAATTTCAACAATATAGTAAATTGTACAATTACAGCATGACATGCATGATAGAAAATTGCATAAAAATGAAAGTCATGTAAACATATAATTGCATATTTATAGGTATGACATAATACTAGAAAACAAAAATTCTATTACCCTAAAAAAACAGTGCAAATCCAAAAATACTAGGTACGGTAGTTAGTAATACTATAAGAAGATATTAATTCTAATTCACCTAGATAGGAAATACTTTGACATTTCAAAAACATGAGGAAATCTTGAAAATAAAATTTTAACCAAATCTTTCAAAAACTGCTCAGCCGTTTAGATATATTTGTTAATGATCTAGAGTACATTTATTCAAGGAAATTATGAATGCTCTTATTAAAATGATTTTAAAGATGATTTCAGCCATGGTTACATTATTTTACATGTATTTTTATATTTATTTATCTGTCAAAGTTAATTAATTAATGCTATTTAAGGTATCCGAACCTAAATATCCATAAAATAGTGTATACATGTTCCAGGGCCAATGATATCATATATGTAAACCCCAAATGGATAGATAAAATGTTGATAACTAATATAAGGTTTATGTACCAAAAAAGTTCATTGGTGCCCTGAGCAAGTATGAGTTTTTTGTGGAGACCACTGGCACTGAAATGCTAAAGTAGACCTTCTTACAGTGATGGGGTAAAGATGGCTCATAGCATCATCAAGCAAACGTTATATTAATCATATGTACTAGTAGTTTATTTTTTCTTATAAAGCCAGTTGTATTAATTTTAGCCTCATCAATTCTTTAATATATATTGAATGAATACTTGCTAGTGAACCCTTTTACAAAATTTAAGGGTGGTCTAAGTGACTGGCTTATGTCATGTTAGTTGTGGCACCTTGTTTACTTTAAAGAAATATTAATAAACATTTTACAAGATATACACTATCAAACTGACTGCTTACATGTAAATTCAATGCTTCACACAGTAATTAAGGTACAGAAAAAGTTGGCAGGATCAAAACAGTGGCACTTAATAGGTTGACATCTGAAGTTTAAAACAATATTTAATGCTAATGTAATGATAGATAAAATGCATAGGGAACATAAACTGATTAACATGCAATATTTGGTTTTATTAGCACACCAGTGCCATTAAAACTTTTATAATACCTCGACAATCGCTTCAGAAGACTCCTACCAAGACTAGACTTTCCGCGATTACATAATTTAAAACTTTTTGAATCATTCCAAATTTCCAGTCATCGAATAATAACTCACAAGCGCACAAATTGAAATTATAGTTATCCTAGAGAAATTTTGTTTCTATTTTATTTCGAAGCTAAACTCAAAAAAAAAATCACAAAAATGCCAACCGTTTTTCTATACCTTATTGTATAAAACAAATCATTTAGTTTGTGTTATGCAAGTCATTCATGGGGAGATAACAGGCTAGTAGGATAAGCCGATAAATCATAGGATCAAGCTATACATCTCATAATTTGTCAATATTTTAATCATTACCTCGAACATCAAATGAACCATGGAAAAGAAGATCATGTATCATGTTACTGAAAATCAGCTATTTTTGTCTGCTTTTTTCCTGGGAGGAGTGGCGAGTCTTTTTAAAAATGTAAACTTTTATACATCTATCTCTTCATTTTACATGTTAATTACTAAAACAATTGTATTATTGTAATACTCACGTAAATATCATAGGAGTACGATCTCGACGTAACTTTCCATATAAGGCTGCAGCCATTGTAATATCCAATTTATTGAGTCAGTGAATTTTTATACTTCAAAGGTAATATTATAAGTATAATTATATGAGTTGATATATACTGGTATAATGTAACATGTATCTGTCCAGTGGGATGAATAATAACTTTTTCCCCTTCTAATTGTTCGACTTAATATTATTAATTAGTGTTATTTAAAGTATGATATATCACATCTTTACGATTTCTGAACGTTCATACATCTGTGTTTATAGTGAAGTAAACTTTTAACAATTAAAACAGTTCCTTTTTGTAAAAGCCCAATATGTTGTAAATCTGGACAAGCATCTTTAAAACAGCTATACTTGGTCTAGCAAAGCATAGGAATAGTCCAGTTGGTCTCTAACAGTTCCTGGTTATATATCCAAAGATCACTCCTGTAAATGGAATTCGTACTGCACACTTGGCATGTCAGTAATATAGTACGTCAGTTAATTGGTACATAAGTTACCAGAAATATCATAATTAGCACTTAAACTTGTAAACTCATTTAGTCAAGAGTCCTTACTGGAAGAGTACAGCTTTCTATACACAAACACACTGCATTCTTGCAGTAATTAGACCACAACCTATGAACTCTTATGAAAGATAAACATATAGTGTCTGCTTCTTGACATTTATTAGACCACAACCTCTGAACTTGATTCAAAGAAAACAAATTATTTTTTCCTTCAGAGTTCTGACGTAAATCCCCTATCAGTTTTCTATTATTATGTATGCACACATGCTCTCATAAGAATAATTAAACTAGTTATTAATCATCATCTTTGAAATAGGTGGTAATTAATCTTATTTGGTATTTAAGATGAGGTCAATCAGTGTCCTAATCCATCTAGTTGCTAGTTATACATATACAGTATACACATATATATATATATAATCTTCAGGTCTCAATCCTCTGATGTAATCCTCACACATGTATAGGAATACTCCTCTCTTAGTATATGATCCCAGTCAATATAGGTAATGTTTAAAAGGCTCCTATTTACTGCATTTTGTATCTGTACCAAGTCTTCTTACTAATACATATAATGCAAGAACATAAATCAGCAGCTATTAGCTATAAATTACTGGTCTTTTGATTACTTGTGGGTTGAATAACAAGCAGTTATTGGATTTTACAGCTTTTCCACCTACTTGAGTTATAGTTATGCAGGTGTATACACTTCTAAATACGGAAACTTGTAGAAATCTCAAAGTCACCTTACAAACATAAAAAATACTAACAATAAGCTACAGTTTATGTACAACCCTTAAAGCACTATAGTCCACTAAAGAAAATTAATTATGCCTCTCCTGTAAGCACGACACATTGTGCAATGCAATCAGCCCAATAGAAATTTAGTAGCAGCAAATAATAGTTTTATAATCAAACTCATATACGAAATCATGAGAATTGACCAGCTGTGTCTATGGTTTCCAATGTATAATTATAAAATAACTAAACGGCTTATGTAGGCGGCCAGCAGTATTACATAAACATACCCAGGATTATAGAAATGCGAAAGACACAAGCTGTAATAGATCCAGCAAGCTATATCCTATTATGTTTAATCCTAAATAAATTCAATTACAATGCCCATTAAAACTGTCTGTAAATTAAATGATTCAATAATTTTGTACCAGTCACCTTCATCTGAGAGGAAGATGAACTATTGTCACATACAAGAAATCTCAACCTGAAAATTGGAGTGTCCTCACATGTAACACAAAATGCATAAGTTCAGAAGTGGTATTTGTATCCACGTTTGTATTGCTTGTTTGTTGTACTTGCTGTTTGCTAACCTACAACATCCATGTAGTATCTTAGAGAGTAATAAATCCCTTCAAATCGCCACAAGAAATCTAAGCATTTTGTCATGAATCAACAAGAAAGGACTGGCTTGGCGGCAATCAATATATCAAATCATAATTTACATGTAACCCCATGAATCAAATTCAATAGCAGTGATAAAGGTCACAGCATCTGCCAAGCTCTTCATTTCCAATCAAAATTTTGTTAGTGAATGAAGTTATATCTTATCTATTGAGTACAAGAAAAGATGCTTAATTTACAACCTTTCCAACACTGATATTAAAGCTGCATTGATTAGGCATAAACACCTTTATAGGTAAAGTACCTCTATGAGAAATGTTAATAGAGCTCATATTATATGTTTCATGTACCTTTAATTCTGAACTGTTGATAATTTTTTTTTTACTGAATGTCTATAGCATGTTCAATTATATTATTTTTTTTGTTATGCATAAAAGTTCAGCAAAACTAACTTGCTGAGCAGATACAGTTTATCACAAGATACCAAGGTGTTACATTTTAGTTAATTTCCGAATTATAACACCAAATGATAGCTCCACTATGCTACAGCATTTCAGTTTGGACAGAATTTATGAGGCACAGGAAATATCCACAACTTGACACTGAATTATTGGCTCCTCAGCTTTCTGATAACTTACGAAACAGTTTTTGTGGTAGCCATGAAACTTTTTCTTCCTGCTCACCTAAAAATACCGAACCTGATTTTTGAACCATGAATGTACAATCTTGACTTACTTACTGTTGTTCCAAAATTTTGATGAAGCTTTTAACTCTTATAACTGATAGACTCTTGTATAGGTTTTTAAATATAACATAACAATGCAGAAGTATTTTTCAATAAGAATCAGAAATTTCTGGAATTCTCAAACACTACAAGATAGCATGAAAAGGTAAAACATTTTCATGTAACGTTCCATAATTTTTTTTTCAAAAATAAGAAGAAAACTATAATAGCACATCAATATTTTGTATTTAGTAATGTTAATAGTGCGTAAAAGGTAGGGCAGGAAATATATATGTATCTTGAATATATCTCCTAGATATTACAGTAACCAGTGGAAGGTTTACAATTAAAGACAGGCTCCATAAGTTAGAATGGAAAGGATTTCTGACTTTCCTAGGACAGTGGACTTTCCACATTTGCAAAATGAAAACAAACAGGACTAACAAGCTATTTTTGACACATCAGCAACAATGTATGTGAAACAAATGTTTTTCTTGGCCTAACAAAAATCATTTTTATGACTGATATCCAGCCTATCCTTTACATCAATTGACAACATAAACAATTCCATGTAATACTGCAATTTGGTTGTAACTGTTATTTGGAACTATGATTACCCTGTCATTTACCACTACAAAAGTTCAATGATTGCAGTAATAGTAAAGTACACTGACACTTATATTTCACAAAATTCAGTGACAGCAGAAGGTTGCACTTTTTACAGTAGCAGACTTCGGGTATAAAGCAACTAGCTACAAATTTTGCTGACATTCATTTTTTAAATACATGTATCTGACACAAAAGAACATTGAATCCACTGCTGTTAGTGGGATATAAAACCATCTAGCAAAATTGGTTTAAAACACCTACATTTTGCTCCAAGGCATATAATATAAAGCTATATATACAGAATGGTGCCTACGCAGCATGAAATCCAGAGCCATGAAATATCTTTCTAAGCTTAAAAAGGTTCTTTTTCATAAAACATGTTTAAGACATTTAAAGTTTGTGACCCTGCAATTATAAATGGTGTATAAACATGTTTGCCTAATCAATCTTCTATTACTGAGGCCTACTAAATGATGAATATTATTTATAAATTATTAGCCCATGAAAGAAAACAGTCAGTGAACCTGGCAACATTTGCCATTAGATGTAACTACTACCTCCAGTTATTTAGACACTACTGAGTAACACATTAAAATTATAATTACTCCTAGGGTCATTTTGGTTATTTTTTATTTCAAAGTTAATTTTTTCGATTCTAATCTAAGACATTTAGGCATATTTCATAAAAATGTTTATGTGAATATGAAATTTATTGGATTAGCATTAGGAGTAGCACAGTATTGTGTTTTGGTTCTACAAGCAGTGCCCTCTCATGAGAAAATTGGGAAACATCACTTTACAAACAATTCTCTGGTGAAACATATATGTAAGGAAGCAGCCAGGATTACAAGTCACATTTGCACACAAATAAACAAATTTCTTTTTGAGCATGTATATTAGTAGTATGTGCATACTTATACTAAAATGCACAATTTTAGAAATCCATAAGGATTCCAGGATAAAAGTTTAAAAAACTAAAACAGGCCTACCTAACCAGCATAGACTCGAACCATCAATCCGCATTCGCGGACCTGTTTCCTACCATTCGAACCCATTTTCCGGGTTTCGCACCAAAATTCCTGCTACCCGAACCGTCATTTCCGTAGACTCGCGTAAGTCACCAGGAACTCGAACAGATTTCTGTAGTTTCGGACAATTTCCTATTGTTTGAAGTAAGAATAAATATTTAGTAGAATCTACCCAATATGATTGAGAGTCTATGTCTCTGTAGGGCCAGATCAGAGGAAAATGTATCAATGTAGTAAACGGAGCAAAAGGAAGCTGTTGCCTGGGCTGTTGTGTTCAATTAAATCTTCGAATAATTTTCTTAATTATGATTAGTTTCAGGTAACAGTATAAATTAATTAGTTTTGGGCCAATTTTATATGCCTTTTTAAAAATGTGGAATATTAATTCTTAGAAAACCATATATAAATATACAGCACCATAGAGTGTGCGCTAAAAGAGATCTTTAAAGCATGAGAAAGCTACGCCCCTTTTCTTTGTTATTATTGATCAGCACGTGACCTGTCAGCTGATGGTACCGAATTGTCCGAGTCTACGGAAATCTGTTCGAGCTCCTGGCAACTTACGCAAGTCTACGGAAATGACGGTTCGAGTAGCAGGAATTTTGGTGCGAAACCCAGAAAATGGGTTCGAATGGTAGGAAACAGGTCTGCGAATGCGGATTGACAGTTCGAGTCTACAGTGGTTAGGTAGGCCTGTAAAAGAAAAATATAGCATAACACATGTGAGAGTGAAGTAATGGTGGAATCTCTTCAACTGTGCAAACAAATAATGCAGCAGAAACAAATTTGGCACAAAATTTACGTGGTGTTGCAAAAAGAACCTTCAGAGCTTATAAACTTTATGTGCAGTAAATTTTGGAAATGATATAGGCACACAGTAACTAGTCCCTGCAACATATGTTGTGTGTACAAATGCTAAGTTTAACTCATAATGACAGCAGGGATCTCTGTAGGGAAATGTCAAAGCCCTTAACCTCCAACAGATAATTAAACCAACTTGTATCCTAAGTGATAGAATAAAACAAGTTGCTTAAAATAAAAGCTAATGAAACAGTCTCAACGCAGCCTCTATTTTTTATTCAACAATGCACACAATCTTGACTTCAAGTATGTATATACATTTTGGGTAATATTATCAAGGGCATAAAAATTCAAAACATTTTGTTATTAAAAAAATACAATATCTGGGTCCTACATAACTTTAAATAATCAGTTTGTACCTAAATTTTCAGCCTCCTAATGGTAACACAATTTTTTTTTTACAAATAAGCCTTATTTAAAACTATTAACATAGCTTGATAGGCTATGCACAATTCCTTCAATATATTCCTCTTCCGATTTGATCAATTGGTACATTAGTTTTTCCAAGCCGATAAAACACGCATAAAATAACTTAAAACAACTGTATAGTACATTTATAATATAACCCTCAATACATCAATCTGAGACTATGACAAAATGCAAAGCAAACAGAACAAATAAACAGTAATTGGTTCTTGCCTTACATTCATAATTGCATAAATGGAACATATGATTTAAATTATTCTATTCAGTTTGCTACTATGCAGTGCAATTCATTCAGAAAACTATTTTCATTCCAATCATGTTCCAATAATCATTCTCAGAAATATAAAACTTCATAATACACATGGCTTAATCAATTGACATCATTTTAGGTAATATTACACTAGCCCCTGCACAATTAACGTCATCAACTCATAAATATACATAAACTTAAATAGTGTTCAATACAAATGTATGATAACACAAAGTTAGGATAAATGTTTACATAGTAAATGTCTCCAATTATTGACCAATTTCATAGGATAATAAATTACTCAATGTAAACAAAATTTTGTCTCATTTCTTTATGATGCATTCAAAAGTTTTAAAAGTGTTATAATTATAACACTTGCAAATCTTTGAAATTATATTTTGCAGTGCTAGCAATTGCTACATTCTGCATAGTAAAATATTTATTACATTTTGCACGGGAATTGTGTGTCATTTAGTTGCAAAATGTAATAATTATTACACCAGTGATTGCTGCAAAGCAGACTGCAAATTTTAATTGCTTTTACAGCATTTGTCTGGATTTAGAAGTTGAATAAGATTTTAACCAAATTCAGAAACTTATAAGGGTACAACCCTTTTGTTGAGTCTATAATGAGTAGATATCAGCACCAGCTATGTAATGGCAAGTATTATATTATATGGGTATTTTAAATGAGTAGTGCACAAAGCAAACAGATTAGATAGAGCATGATAATCTTGATCCACCATATATTAAATATTGTGTGTACTGTAAATGAATTCATACTACAAACAACCTGGATATCATTGAGAGACAGCAATAGTATGGATAGCACCTGACCACAAATTCAGAGGAATAAAAATGTGCATAATCTGCATAGGACATTTTGTAATGCTGTAAAATCAAAAGTAAATTAAAAATGTATAAGCAAATATGCCACAAACTTATTGTATATAAAACTTTTGTGCAATTGCAAAGCTCCAGCCAATGTTTTGTTTCTTCTATACCAACCACAAGGTTCCAATAAAGTTTTAACAATACTGATCTGAATTGTATAGGAATTGTTAATCATTGTTTCTTGAATGCCTCTGACAACTTCTTTATAATCAAATTCTGAGGTAGCGAAACTGCCAAAGGGTAGGCACAGAAATCTAAAATGTCACTTCACATACATAAAAAAAGCATAATAGCATTCAGCTATTTTATCATAGCATGATATTACGACATAATGCATCTTTCTTGGTACACAGCATAAAATGATTTGGAATACATCAGATGTTAAAAAATATTCAATATATTCCCAATTTGCTATTTTAGACATCATTAATTTGTGTCTGTGGTTATAAATCTTTGTTTTAATTGTGCATATAGACATACAAATTCTTTATACTAGCCAACAGGTTAATTTTGAGATTTAGGTTTATTTCTTTTAAAGGAATTCAAAGCCTTTTGGTTTTACCTACATTACTGCATGATACCCATGGTCGTATGAACAATCATCTTGATGATGAAACCATAGCTTTTAACCATTTTTAGAAAACTAATTGTTTTTCACATTTAAAAATTATTTACCTATAAATATCCTTGCTGGAACATAGTGCATTAAATTCACTTACAAATTAGTTACAGTTTAAAGGCTAATTTTCATGTTCTGAATTAGCAGGCATATAAACATACAAACCTGGAGCTAAAGGCTTTCATAGCTCTTGAAACCCTAGGGCTGTTAGGATTGCTTCGACTTCTGGAATTTGCTATAGTTGCGAAAATCATTCTCCTCTCTCGTAAGGTATCCATTTTGCGAAAAAAATCAACACCAAATGTGAATACGTTTCTGTAATTGGATGAGCCTATAATGCTACTATTATCTTAATGGAGTATGTCACCAGCAGTGGTATAAACACCAGTCCTTAAGTGGTACTCATCCAATCACATACTCTTCAAAATTACTGAAATGATTTTATACTCTCCGTCCTAGATGGTGTTATGAAACATAGAGTACGTAATACTAAGTGTAACAAAATATTTCCTTAAGATGAAACAGAAATTGTCATATTGAGAAAACAGTAAACAACAATGCCGGTGCCATGCAATATCACTTGCATCTTTTCAAAACAAATCAATTAAACTGCCGTGAACCATCCATTCGGCATTGTAAAAAATGAATAATGAAATATCATGCAAAAAATAAAATACCAGGCTGAGACAATGGCAGAGTCATGACAGTCATATGAGCTCTCGTTAAGTTCAAAACCATAAACTATCCGACTCTGCTACATCTCTCTTGCACCATCCACATTGTAAAAAACGCAGTCAACCTTGAAATATGAGATTTCTATTCAATGATCTATATTATACCAGTCTGGTAAGGCATTCACATAGTCAAGTTCAAAACCATAAACTATCTATCCTCTGTTGAATTGAATCAGCAAATGCATTGTAAATCAAGCATTCTCCAGTAACTTGTAAATATATTCTCACTCCAGACCAGAAGTGTAAACACAAACAGTTGTCTGCCAATCTTCAGATAAGAAACTTGCAGTATTTCACAACTCAAACAGAATCCCTGTCAAAGAATTCTCTTCTACCATTAGTGTTGAACTAAACAGCACTGTAGTTTCAGACCTGGTGCACCAGACTGCTGAAGGCCAGTGCAATCTATTTACACTATTCTACTCGAATACACACATTAAAGACTACTAGGTCAAAGGTAACCACTACAAACAATAAAATCCATTTTTAAACACTGGGTCCTACAATGTTATAATTGACAAAATCCTTGTAATATTTCTGCTGCACAAAGTATGATGGCAATGCCAATATTGACCTCTCTCATGTCACATAGATTACAAGGCACAGACAGACAGATAGATTGATAAAATGTCCAGATAACAGAGGATGTGTAGCAACCACTCAATAATAAAGTTGTAAAATGTAATAATTATTACATTTTGCAACGAAATGACATACTATTTCGTTGCAAAATGTAATAAAAATTTCATAATTCATAAGATTTACATCATTCTGTTAAACTGCATATTGTAAATATTGATAAAATGGATATACCTGATTATTAAGAAAGATTAAATGTTGTGGGATTGTATCAGTGTGTGGTAAGAGAACACACTATTATATTAGTTTGCCATTTTAAAACTACACTTATGTCAGTATACAGAAGCAATGTTTTCATTTAATCTTAAATTGACAGATATTTTAGTACAAAAATAGTAAAACATATTCTTTATGAAAATATTGTATTTATCCAAAAAAGAGGTTTCTTGACTATTAACTTAGTGTGTTAGTACTGGATTTGAAGTGAAAATCACTGGTAAATATAATCTAAATAGTGACAGGACAATACCAGTGTTTGCACTGCATTAATGGTACAGAGTTTGAATATTTTTTTAAACTAATAGGCTGTGTGAACAATCTGACATTTCGCAAATTAAGGTCACTGCAATGCACTATTATATCAAAATGTCAATTAATCTTGGAAAACAATAATATGATTTTATGGTAAATAATATTCTTGTCAGATAATGACAAATTAGCTTAGATTTGATATATAGAGAAGTTTTTCACAGTAATCACACAATTTAACCATTTCTGATTCCACAAGAAATGGAACATTTTTTTATTGAAAATAATCAAACTACAGTTACAGGGGTAAAAAAGGGTTCATCTATATCATGCTATCTATATTATTTTACAAAATAAATTAATTATGACATTTAAAAATACATAATTCAACCATGGTGACTGTGAGTTACATGCACTCCTAGTAAATTCAGGATTATAGTTGATAAACCCCCTACTTTCTGCTTATATAAAGCTGCAAGCTACTATTAACCCATACTATAAACAAAAGTTTATCTGACTTTAGAAAAATCAGGAAACAACATTTTATAAATACACATTATAGAGTAGATGTATTATACAGTATTATATGACATATCAACTTGTCATAATTTCTATTTAATCTATGCTTGGTTTGCTAGAACAATCATCATGAGATGACTGTATTCCTTGAAAACAAATCTATGATTGGAGCGAGTGGGACAATGTCCAGTGCATCCACATTTAGCTGTTGATTGTTTTAAATATGCATTAGTTCCACAAAACTCGAAATTATAATTTTACTTACAACTAATATGTGATACAGAGAATATCATGAATATTTTACATACGGTTTATTCAAAAAGGGTATCAGCACAAACTTGTCTGACATGCATCTTAAAATACTTGTTGGACTTCGGTAATTAGGAGAAACCAGAGAAGAGAGACTGTAGTATTGAGCCCCACTACAAAATTAATTATAAGTTAAATCAAAGCATTAATTTTAATTACAATTAAAAAACAATAAAAAACAAGACAGTTCCAGAATCTCTATTGAAACTGTAGGTGTATTTAATAAATAGAATCCCCAGAACATAGGGGTAAATGCCATGTTAAGTATCTAATCTTGGTGAGTACTATTATTATAGAAGAAAACATGTATTGAAACAGAATTCTAAAATTTCCTTACCTATCATATCACAGCACAACCTGAAAAATTCAGCCCTCAGAATTTTTAAGAAGTCAAACATTGCCATATTATAACTTTGTATAGATTTATAACTTTTTTATTATAAAAAATCTGTTTCATTGAACAAAAAATGAAAACAAAAGGGAATAGAGTGCGGAATGATATTTTCTTCATTGCTTCTGTTTTGCATCAATTTATATTCTAATCCAGTTCATAATTTTGGGTGCAAATTTATCACTTGAAGACAAGATAAAAAGTCATTAAATCATATATTTCATAAGATAACCAGAACACTAAAGCTGAAGAGGACTAATAAGAAAAGGTATTTTTATACATTGATTATCAAGTACAAAATAAAATATAATAAAAAATATCACTTTATCAGTAGTCAAATGCAAAATTTATTACAATCAATACCAGTTTAATTGACTCAGAAGAATAATAGGGGTAATTGCCCTAAAGACAAAAACTTGATTTTTCTTTCTAAACCCTGGATTTCAAACAAAAGGAATATTCCTAGCAGGACTGTAATAATAATAAAAATGTGTTTTTTTCTAACACCTAGATTATCAGCAAGGACAGAATTACAATTTTGACATCTTTATTTCCCAACTTTTATATTAAAGTTAGTAGCACCGTGTAATCTCTTTTTGTCAGAAATGTCATTACATAGTAAAATGCACTGTTTTATATTGTGTGACTGTTCATTTATTTGACCAGTATATCCTCTTACAGGTTTACAGGTTTTTAGAAGAAGCCATTAGATATGATCTGACTATTGCTGCATGCAGTTGGACTCTTTCTACCAGCCACCAGAGGTCACTGGTAATCAGTTAGGTTTAAGTAGATTGTGCTAATTTCAGCAAAAAGTAAATCAACTGGTACTTAATTTGTAAAAAACCTTTTGTTTCCGGGAAGTCAAGGAAAAATTGATCTGTCATTGACCTCATTTCTGTACCCAGTCAAGTACGTCAGCCTAGAGATCAACAACATTAAATGACATGAAAATATAATAATAACACACTAGACTTCTACATTAATAATAAAACACTGGACGTCTACATTAAATAATTATACTATTATTATGAAAAATCGCTTTTAACACAGGTATTCTAGGAACACAGAGAACGACATGATGGCAAATCACAATATTTTCATTAGTTAAAAATGAATGAACATTACTTAACAGCATTCATGTAGTAACATTAAGTTATTACCATGACTAAGAAAACAAATGAGAGGACTATAACATTTTGAACAATAACAGTATTGCATTACTCATTAATTCATACAGGTACCAAAACAGACTTTATCATGTTCTAGCTGGTCTTTAATTAATTAGCCATTACATAATTATCATAACAAGCCAGAATTACTCATTAAATAACAACAGGATTATTCCATAAATCATACATCATGAATCTTGACAGCTAGTCTATGAGAACATATCAATAATGTTTATCTCGTACCTGTGCAGTAAAATACAGAAATTTACCTCCACAGTTATCATATATATTAATTAGCCCTTAATGCATTATTATTGTCATAGAAACAGATTATTAACATTCAGTAGATGACACTAATGCCATGGGTCCAATCAAACTCAAAATTCCATGTTTCTGAATGCACAATCAGGGTCAATATGCCCATCGCATGGTGATTCATTAAAAAATACATGGAATTGTGCGTTGAACTGAGCTAATGCAGGCAAACAGTTCTAGTATATGACTCCGGTCATGGTATTGGTGCTATTTCACTATTTGACGTAGTTGTCAACATAATTAGTTTAAAAATACATCTGTGTAAAATATATACCTGTATTATATACCATTGGAAAGAGTACACAATTATAGAATAACCATACAGGTTAAGAAACTGTTAATCATTACAAGATTATTTTCAAAAAAAACAGATGTAATATTTTATATCGGGTTAGTGATATTGATAAAAAATTCAGTGTGATTTATACACGTAAACTTGTCTATGACTATAAGTGTCATAATTGCCTAAGTCTTAAGGGGGCGAGAACCGTTTATTTCTTAGTTATCTTTGTTACAATGTATCTTTAAAACTATAGACTAAACGTATTATAATGTATACATTTTCTTTTTAGTCAGTGTTTTTTCTTTCAATTCGACTACATTGTGGTCCAATTTGTTGCCATGGTAACGAAATTGCTGCCATTTACCGCAAAAACTACAATTTTAAATTTATAAGAATTTAACTTTTACACCTTTTGAGGAAATCGCGTAACTCAAATTGCATCCGAAAATGCCACGTGTCTAGCACAAACATGTGTCTCAAAATTTTGATACAAAGCTCTGTTAATTTGCAACTTTGTTTCAAAGGCGGGCCACTAGTTTGAAATTTGGGCGTCTGTAATTTTATTCAGGACATGTCCCTGAAAATAAAACTAGACGCCCTTTCAAAAATCCGAGACACTTTATTGAGGACCAATGTGTCTTCTTGCGATATAGCCACTAAAACTATTCATAACACACTGTGATAATTAGTTAAATAAATTCAAATCA
>JAOXYB010029267.1:0-12244 GCA_028565635.1 Phoronis ovalis
ACACCTTTGGGTGTACATTTGATACTGGGTGAACATTTGATACTGAATAAAAGGCAATCCTTTAAACTATTTGACAATTCAAGTTATAAATGAATAAGGTTTAAAAACACCCAAAAGGGACTGAGGTCAGTCTATTGGAGATATAAAGTGTCTAACACTGCCTATGGCCTGTATTCATTGCAAAAAATAAAATTGTGCAAAATATGCATTACCTGAATAAAGAATTAGGTTAATCCTAGGAGAAAAGTTTCCTGCTAGTATCATAGGTGTATAAATATCTATAATATTTTTTATATATATCTACATTATGTGAAAGTATCCTTTGCACGTTTATGCTTAAAGTACTGTTATTGTGTTTCAATATTAAATTTATTCATGTTGCTTTTTATAGAAACTAAGAACTGTACAGGTTTAGCAAATAATGTAAAAGCTAAGGAGAATTTAAAATATTTATTTGAATTTTAATAAAATACTGTATACACATGATATTTTACACTTGCTACTTATTTTCACAAATGTAATATCAGGTGTGTTTAAACAGCAAGATAATTCTGATGCCAAACATTACTGACCTGTCCAGGATAGTGAGCTTATCAGTGTAGTGTGTCAAACATGCATTTACTCTCCGGATTTAATTCTTTGTAAAAAAAGCTAGATGCTTGATTAAAACACAATTTAAAGGGTGGTCGATTAAAATATCATCTAGCAGCTATTGCCATTTGTGTTTTGGAGATCTGCATTGTCTTTGATATATATTCTGAAAAAAGTTAATTCAGTGTTGCTCCTGTGCTTGATTAGTGGGTCTGTCCTAGCATCAAGTAAATGTATCAAGGGTGCAAGATATGTTTAGTTATACTTACCAGTTAGTTCAAATAAATGTAATTTGCTAATAAATTTGTTAATTTATTATATTTTGTAGAGTGGTGATGGTAAACCTCTTCTGAAGAAATTAAATCAAGAAAGAGAGTCTCCTAATGAAGAATTCTTATCACAAACCGCAACAGGTATGAATAATATATAGTCGCGCTGTCTCAAACAATGACTAATATAGAAATGTGAAGACATTGGCTTAGTACTATACTGTATGCACATCTGTTACTCTGCTGAAGGGTTTAATATATTGTCAGTGATTAGTTTGTTGGTTTTAAAATAATTATTTGAAAATAATCAGCAACATTTGTGACTTATTGATTCTTAATTCCAGTGTAAAATACAACAGAATACTTAATACTGCATTGAAAGGACATTAAAGGTTGTACTATATATTGATTACTGTCTATGCTTACACTGCAGCTGCAACATCCAACTACTTTGTTCCAGTTTGTAGTGACACAAGAAGATATCTAATCTGAATCACTTGGTGTTTCTTGTGCATTGACTTACATCAATTTGATCCCATCTTAGAAAGTTTGTGTTGACATCGGACAAAATTGTTCCGTATTAATTATACGGGCTCTTTTCATGTGTTTACAACGTTGGAATTTTTTTAAAAAGTCATTTAAACTTTTCTAAGTTTTTTATTCTAAATTTTTTTTTGTAAACCTTAAAAAATCTATGTTATAATAGTTCTTGTTTTAATTTCAGTATTATCTAGTTCAGGTAGAAGATCTGATCGTCAGCGTACACCAAGTTATAATCACGCTATCAATGAGTTTGTAAATTTGCTTCCCACGAACTCTTCTGTGGATGAGAATTTGACTGCATCGCACAAGACTAGTACCAATATGGCACCTCCTAATGTACATGAAGAAAAAATAGTGGAGGTTGGTATTATATTTTGTTCAAACCATTGTTAATCCAGGCAAGAATATATGCCACAAAATGCTGCCTGTGGTTAATGTAAATTTTTCATTAAAAATATGTTGTAAGTAAAACTTTAAGTACATTTTGCAAATACTCAACAAATACAGAAAGAAGTTGTTACAGAAACATTGCTGGCTTTCAGATGAGAGAAACTTGTTCACTTGTTATAAAAACATGCTTCATTCCTATATCATTCTTTTAATCTGTTTTACTGTGTTCTCTTAATTTTAATATTATTCATTTATTTAGTTCCCTTTTCAATCTGTCTTTGTCAACAGGGGAAGGGTGAGCATTTATTATACTTCCTTCATAACTGTTCTCACCATTTTGCTAAATCTGTCCATTATGAGACATTCCTAAGTACTTGGAAGTAGTTAAACTAATTTCTAAGGACTTGGAAATAGCACACCAAGCATTTGCTAAATGTCTATAAGTTTTCAACACTGGTATTATTTATTATTTTGCCAATGTTCCACAAAAAGTTATGTCAACTTCCACTTGCACTTTATAGGGAAAACGTCTTCGATCAGAACTCTACATAACATTAGTCAGTGATGACGATTCGTCACGGTGTGACGAGGTATATATAGTGTTGTATATTAATATGCAATAAGATGTGTAATGAAAATGTCACTAGTTACCTACACGTTCAAAAAAACTAAACGCTTGTTGCTTTTGTAAGATAATTTACTTTCAATGGCTAGTAAAATACAATTTATTTATCCGCTGTGTAGAGACATATTAACTTGTAAACTTGTTTTTTTTGTTATAACAAAAAGCTTTAAGATTATACACATTTTTAACCTGCTTTGCTTTATAAAACAAGCTTAAAAATAATATAAAACGAATATTTGGAATAATGTAGCAATCTTGTAATTATTGTTGTGATGAAATTTTTGGGCAAAGATTTGGTATTTGTTTGTGCTGTCAGTATATATCACTGTTTGATTAGTTGAATTCATAAACCTATTTATACTAATTTCTGTTTGTTGTATGTTAATAATTGTTTCTTGCATGATAGAATACCATCTTATGCCTTGTAAGAAATAAATAAAGGAGTTTGTTGATGGGATTAATTATCTTGTGAAGAATTAATAATATACATTTATGCGATAAGTAATTACTATGTGAAGTTTCGAAGTCTTCAGTGATATTGATCATCTTTTCTAACTTTTAACAATGTCTTTGTCTTTTGTAGTCCCACGTCTCCTCCAAATCTTTGAAAAATAATAGTCACATAGCACCGAAAACCACAAGTGACCTTAATCTTGGCGGTGACGAGGAACCATTATGGCAGACGGTTGAAGATCACAAACCAGACACAGAAGTGAAATTTAACGATTCTCTCTGGGATAACATTGAAAAGCATAGTCCAAACGAAGACAACGTACAGAAATCACATGCACAAAAACAACGCACCTCAGTTCGTTTTGCATCTGACGTAGTGGATAATGATTCAACGGACTCGGAAATAGAAGGTGCCCTTGGTGCTTCACCACCTTTACCAAAAACACGACCTCCACCATTACCAAATACACTACCTCCACCGTCTTGTAAACATGATGGTGACTCGAGTATAGACGATTCATATTATTTACCAAGCACTCATCAAGGTACTGATGGAAATGATAGTGCTGATGAGGCACCAGAACTAAAGGTGGATATTATTGATTCACCACCACCTTTGCCAAAGAGCCCTATGCCTAATAAATCAGCTTTATCACCAAAAATATCAACTGCTTCCATTTCACTAAAGCCTTCCCCGGAGCACATTGGACCTAAAAAAACTCGAAGTATTGGTTCAAAAATAGCAGTTCCCGCGTGGTTAAGAGAAGAAAGTGTTGAAGCAGCGGATGAAGAAACTGCTAAAATCACAGATAATCTTGGAATAAGTTTTGCTGCAGAGGTACAAACTGGATCACCCATTAGAGGGACACCTACTATTGGAAGTAAGATTCCAACCCCATCTTGGCTGTCTCAGGATGATGGAGATGCGTACATTTATTCAAAGGCAGCTGAAACGGAAAGAGGATACAAGCAGAAAATATCGGATCTGGAAAAACAAATGAAGGTTTGTGAAAGTTTTCTGCTGGTGACAAAATATGTGCTATAACAAATAACAGTCAACTCCGTAAGATTATCCCAAGGATGAATTCAACTTCTAAGAATTTGTTTTCAGTATTTAACCTTCTTGCTCTTGTTACCTGTGCAGTTTAGGCATAAGGTAATTTATAGTAGAAGCTGAAAACTAAGGCTTTGTATTTTCTTGATATTTTTTTAATGATAAACTTTACAAGCCAAAATAAAATGTTGGATTTAATTTGGGGATCTGATTTGGTTTGATGTAAATGTTTTATTGTTACTGTAGAGTTTGGAAACTCAGTTGAAGTTAGCCAGGTTAGGAAACAAAGCTAATTGGAACATCAGCACAGCATCTGATTCTATTCTGGCGTCTAGTGAGGATAGTTTTACTCTCAAAGCTAAAATTAAAGATAAGGAACGTCAACTTGAAGTAAAAGATAAAGCTCTTAAAGATCTAAGATTAGAGGTAAGAAACCTTATAAGTCTATGATTTCCTTTTTGTGTACTAGCATCACTATTACTGATTACAACCTGTGGTTACGTATTAAATGATTATATCACGTATGATATTCCAATCATTCTACTAACAACTTGCAGTTACTACAGGAAACTTCGAAGTTCAGCCATTTGTAGTACTGGTGTTATTTAAAAATAAAAATAGGGTTTAAAAAAAGAGTTTTGTAATTAAAAAACTTCTTTGTTATTTGATATCAAAATATTGCAGATTTCCAAGCTGGAAAATTCAATGAAAGGAAAGGAAAGGACAATACAAACACAACAAACAGAACTGCATAGGCTTGACAAAATCATTAGTGCTAAGGTTAGTCAGAAAAAAGACACATATCCCTTAATGTAATTGTCATACTTAAGAGAATTTTTAGTGAAAAACAATTTTTCGCTGTCCATTAAGTTGTAAAATATGTGGATGTTGCAGAATTGATTTTTAATGCTATTATTGTTAAAGCCTAAAGCCTAAGCTTAACCTCTGTCTTGTACAACATCCTCATTTAACCAACTACAGCAGGCATAAATGGGCACTGAATACACTATCTGGCTAGGGTTGAGAA
Source organism: Phoronis ovalis (assembly GCA_028565635.1). NCBI lineage: Eukaryota > Metazoa > Phoronida > Phoronidae > Phoronis > Phoronis ovalis. The sequence goes on from JAOXYB010029267.1 coordinate 4,953, forward strand.
GGAGATCTCAACTCATGTAATAGGAAACATAATTATATGTATATTCAAACTGCATAATAAAATTCATAAACAGGACATTAGACTGCATCTAATAAAGAGGAAGGACTGTGTATAAAAGTAATATTACACGTGTGATATATATTAATACAAATATTGTTTTGCATACAACCAGCGGGGCATCTGTCATCCAGCAGTGAAAACACAACATTGAATATGTCCACACATTATAATTTAACATTTACACAAACACTTTCCATATTCTTCTTGTTTCAAATGATGAATAACTCAATCTTACAGTTTTATTGTGAAATTATGAACAGCATGTAAATTTAGCAAAATATTATGTTGCTTATTTGAGCTAATGCTGTGTCTACTTCATGTACCTGTACACAACTGGAACAGTCTGACCTGGGTTGCGACACAATAGATGACCTCACAAATTACCTATTCCAGTGCCCTCTTAGGCTCTAACTGAATATTCATGATAATTTGTTTGTTTTATAGCAAACTCTTGGTGAAGTTGGAATTCATAAACATTGGCAAGATTGTCTTCAGCAGGACACAATACAATTAGAAAAAAGGCGTCATGAGATGAATGCACAGGAAATGACTACTGAACACTGGAAGTCTATGTGCGACAGAAAAGAAAGGGAGCTTATCGCAAAGGTTTGTCTTATTTCATTGTGACAAGTATAAAACATTTACTGCTAACCACAGGCATAACATGAGGTAGTTTTGGTAGGAAAAGGATTCGAGCTGTTCACTTAGATCATATCATGAACTGTTCAAAACCGACATAATAATCAATTCTCAAATTTCTTCAGATTAATGCAGTTTGCTTTCTATTTTTGTATTTGTACTCTGTGGTAAAGAGGTGATTTTAAACAGTTTTCAGTCTTCTGTAACAGGGGTGAAATTTGAATCTCTTTTATTAAACTGTTTTCTCTAGAATGTAACTTTATTTACTATTACATTTTTTAACTGCAAAATAAGAGCTGATTTTTTTATTACTTTAGACCAATGAAGTAGATCGTATGAGCCAAGAACTGAGACGTTGGCAAGATGAGGCAAGGAATGCTGAGGCGAAACGAATAGAAAATGTGGCCAATACAGGTCATATGGAAGTTGAAAATAAACGGCTCAAAGACATTGATCAAAAATACCAACAACTATATGATGATTATAGTAAATTGAAGCAAGAGGTTGGCGTTGGGTTTTGAGAACATTTGTAGTCAGATACATGTAACATGTGATTGAAATATTTCTTAAAATCTTGGCTGTGTTAAGCTGAAAGTAACTGATGTGTTGACAGGATTCACAGATATTTATTTACCTACTTAAAAAATATCAAGATTGAAATTTGGTGTTAAAGTGTCCGCGAGCTTGAACTAATTTTATTGTTGCACTGAAAGAAACAAACTTTCAAAGGAAAGTATTTAGAATGGTCTGGAATGTTCCTAATAACATATATTCACTATGTTCATTCATCTAGCCTGTAGTTCCATAATTCTACAACAAAGTTCGGTTTTATAATAATCATTTCTCATATTGACAGACTGGGTTAAACCAGCCATTTATATGCATGAGATTAGAGAATACATATTTTTAATCTTTCCTTTAATCTGTATAATTACAGCATGAAGAGCTGGTAGAAAAGCATATGTTATGCACGAACTTAGAGCAACAACGCAATCACTTGCAAGAATTAGTTGATAAGATGAAAATAAAAGTTGAAAAATTTGAAAAACTACAATCTGATCGTGAACTATTAGAAAATGAAGTCAAGAATCTTCTTTCTGATGTTGAGAGAAAGGTATAATTGTTATATGTTAATAAATTATTATTCAGTATTGAATCACTAAATTGTGTTAAACCAGCTGATGGTAGCTTTTCAGTTTTAGTTTTAATAGAATTTAATTTCAGTGTTTCTACCTGTTTCTACTGCCGTATCCAAGTATGGGTAATTTTATTTAATGAACTATTTGAAATATTGCAGCATAATAATAAAAAAATAATGAATTTGGAAAACTGATGTAACTTTAAGAATGAGATTCTAGGCCTCTAGTTACTAGGCAACAGCTACGGTGACGGTGTGCTTATTATGCTTTTTGTTTTCACTTAAAAGACAAAGTCAGAAGAAACATTATTCAGGGAAAATCTTCAAATGAAACGAAACAGTGAGGAAATGACTGAAGAACTCTCTAGACTAGAAAGAGTAGAAAAAGATTTCCAGTTGATAAAATCTCGGGCAAGTCTCCATGCATGCATGATGTGTGTATAGGACTCTTGCACTATCACTTATTTTGTATGCACTGAACACTGTACATGTGCCGCTTACAAGGCAAAATAACATTCATTTGCTGTGCCTTTTACCTGTTACCTTTAATTTGGTTATACTAAAATCATGTCAAAACCTGTGGTTATGCACTACAACTGTATATTTTTAAGAGATTAGTGCTTTCCTTATTAATAATTAACTTTTACTCTCACCATTCATATGTAACTTTAATCATCTTCATGATTCTCATTCAACTTTGCACTTCCAGCAAGTTTTTATTCTAACAATAATTTGATTAATTATGTTAACATGCTTAATAAAAAATTTTCTTGTATGTTTTCTTTAAAGCACTAGTACTGTTCATTAAATCTTCTGTGTATTGCATGCAGTAGGTATGAATAACTAAAAAAACTAAAATTTACCAAAAAAGAAATTTTAAAAATGAAATTAAATTTCATAACATTTTAATGAAAAAACTGTTATAGTTAATATAGTTTTAATTCAGTCTCAATTGCTTGCTTGCACATTAATTGCCACTTAGCTTGAATTTTAATTTAGGTAGTATTCTATCAAATAATGTTGCAACATAAGTTAATTGAATTTGTTTGTGCTTGCAGTATGATGAAATGGAAAGGGTAAAAACCAAAGCGCAAACATCTGTTTCTCCTTTGAGAACAAGAGTTATCTCTATGGCTCAGAAGTGCAAACAAAAGGTAAATTTAATTTTAAATAAGACATCTAACAGAAGTGTTCTTCTTAAATGTTTATTCGATTTGTAATTTTTCATGGTTACCTCTTTTTAAAATTAATATAGAATGAATGGGCCCTTTAGTTTTGTTAGTTTTCTAAGTGAAGTGGTAGGCAGAACTAGAAAGATCAAACTTAAGAATAATAACATTAATAATGTTGAATGGTTCAGATAGCAGCAGTTGATTACCATGTTTGATTCTCTGACGTTAAAAGACTAGAAAATGTTGAATTTTTAGGATGACCTTATGAGGCAGTTAATTGAAGAAAACAAGCAAATAAATGGTGATAAGTCTGATGCAATAATAGCTGCTGAAAGGATGCTATCAAAGAGCACTGCTGAAGACTATAACAGGCCCTTATCACCACTCACATCTGTAAACCCTGAGACTATGGATGGAGAGTCACCTAATAGGTCATGGGTGAAAAAAATAAAAACTCGCTTCCATAAACACAAATATCATGACAATGCTTCTGATATTTCCACATCAAGTTATCGATCATTAGAAGAGTTGGATTACGATGAAAGTCAACCAAGCTCTGTTGCCTCATCATCGAGATTACGCACCTCACAATCAGAATCAGGTCTCCAACGTAGGAGAGATCGTTCACGTGACAATTTTCCACGTTCGGATATACCCTCCACATCTGTGCCACATTTACATAATGACCTCCAAAATGGAGAACAGTCACGAAATAGGCGCAAAATGCAAAATAACCAACGGCGCCATCTTGAAGAAAGATTACAGAATTCCTGTGATGAGACTGATACATTTCGTGTAATTGCTGATTATAATCCTGAACATTTCTCAAGAAGTGGACATCAGAGGTTAGAGCTACCACTTCATGAAGGTGACATTGTCACAGTTTTTGGACCTATTGACGACAAAGGATATTATGAAGCGGAGGCGAATGGCAGGACTGGTTTAGTACCATCAAATTATCTTCAACCTGTCAGAACAAATATACATAGTGTAGAATCTGTTGCTCAGAGGAGGCATCGACATATGAAGGTTAGTATTTATTGTGCTATAAAATATCTTTATAACAATTTTCAGGGCCTAATCTCCAAATGCCAATAATTTATAAATGATTTGTGAACTCAGGTTGTTGCATGAAATGTGACATTAAGCTATGTTCATATATGATAACAATTACAAAAACTGTAATATTCAGTAATATAAGATCATTTTTCAACTAGAAAAATGTTTAATGGTACAATAGTTTCACTGCTATAAAATAAATTTTATTTTATTTAAAGTATAAGTACAGGATTGCAACTTTTTTGGTTCTATTTTTGTAGTCTCTAGAACATGTAAATGGTATGCCTGAACAGATTTTACATATGCAAAGTATTTTACAAGAACGTCCATCCAGTAATCGTCAAGTCAGTCGATATCGTCCTGGAGAACATGATCGGGTTGGAGCTAACCTAGGAGAAATGTTACAGTCTCTAGCATCAGGACAACATAGCACACAACTTTATAATGGGGGAAGTGACCAGGGTGCGTACAATTCTTTTGAAGTTTTACATTTTTAAATCAACACCATTTTTTAAGTTCCATTGAAACCATAATTGTAACCATACACAGAAAATTAAAGTATATGTGCATTTTAACTTTTTGTATTTTGATACAGGTATTAGATTGTAAGATTAATAAAGGACATTTTGAACACTTTTTGGAAGATTTTCTATCATACTGTTATCAACTGCTATTAATTCCGAAAAAAAATAATCACTGTAAGGTTTTGGAATTGTTTTAGCTTTGTGCAAGGCGTCTTTATTTTACAAGCTTGCCTTTCCATTAACACCACCAATCTTCAAGACACAATTAAACAAGTCTAGTAATTACAACTTGCAGCTTTTGGTTTAGTAAGTCCAGAAGGTTACCAATCTCAAGCCATGGCATTCCCTCAGAATTTAAATGGTCAGTACCATCTTACTGATCATACACCATCTCACATGTCTCAACCCCAGATGTTTTCAACACCTAACAATGGTGGTCAGCTGGCTAGTAGACCAAGAAGGACCTATGACAGTGGTCAGAATCGAGATGAAACTGATACAGGAAATCAACTTATTGAAGGTTGTTATACTTATTTCACCATGTTTGGAGTATAGTTTTTTATTTTTATCATTTTTTGAAGTATTCCAATTTATTTGTTTAGCAATGCCTATGGCACAGTATACAGTTATGTCAGTGTAATTTTTAAACTTAATTTTTTCCAATAATTTGACATCACGAGATTTTTGCCTTGATCTGTCCATGTCAGTCTTAAAAGATATATTTAATGCAGCTTTGTCAGTATGAATTATCTGCCTAAACGCAAGTTAAATAATCAAAACTTAACATTTTAAACAGAAATAATGATAATATTATATAATAATAAGCTTAGTGTAGAAACACCCTTTTATGGTATTCTTTTTACGATTACTTTATAATCTTTTTAATTCTTTTCAGGTCCTCCAAATGCACCAAAACATTTTCACGTTGAAAAAGTTTTAGCTGACCACAGTGTGTTATTAAGCTGGGATTTACCTGAGATGGATGAATTTAGTCGAAGTAATGGATCAACAGTGTCAGGATACAAGGTAAACTACTGCAAGATCAGTCACTTCTGCATTTGTTTAGCAACACAAGTTTACAGGAAAAAGATTCAGACAAAATCCTCTCATTATTTGATATTGTTGGAATGAGATTTAACTACTGGTTCATCTACGAATACTGAGTTGTTATTGATATTAAATTTTTGATAAAACTCGTGAACAAAAGTAATAATTTAAAATAAATTTACTAGACGTGTTATTTACGATATTTTTTAGATTTTCATTAATGGCAAGGAGAAGCATCATGTGAAGAGTGCTCATTTAAGAAAAGTTTTACTAGAAAAGTTAGATCTTCATCGACCCCAACATTTTAGTATTCAAACAGTAGCAACAAACGGCCATCTTTCAAGTATGACGGATGTATTATTTGATGAATTGCTGCCAGAGCCCTCTGGTGATAGCGGAACAGTAACGGAATCATCTGATATTGAGCATGATACAGCATCCGTGATATCAAGTAATGTGTATAGCAAAGGAGAAAAACGACTAGTGGGTGTTTTATCTTTTTTATATATATTTGTTATGTTCCGTAGCTGATGAGTATTAAAGAATGCAACATAAATACAAGAAGTATTAAAAAGTTTTTACATTTGAATATTATTTTAGATATATTTTTCTTGTTTTGAATTCTACTTCTCAGTGGAACCAAAGATGCATGTTCAGTATTACTAAAGAAGTGCTCAAAATGAATTTGCACTCTTTATTATTACGTAAAATAATTTACTTAACAGGAAAACAGTTAAAAGACCCAGAAAATTTATTCAGCATAGCCTACATGATTTTGTCTTGATCCTTGATTTAAAGAGCTCGAACTAATGACAAGGCTCATTTGTTAACATGCATATATTGGTACTTAATTCGAAATATTAATGCTTTTTATTTCGCAGCATATTGGGATCTATGACTACAATCCAATGGAGCACTCGCCAAATGCTTATCCTGCCTTTGAGCTTCCTTTTCGAGCTGGTGATCTTATCAAGACATATGGACCTTTGAGAACAGATGGATTTTACCATGGAGAAGTAATATACTTAGAATGCTTAGTTCTTATTTAAAACATACTTATTGGACTCCTCTCCCACTACATTGTAAGTTGCCCACATCCAACAAGATTTGTGCACTGTATTGGCTTCATCACATGATCATGATGTCATTCAGTTGCTTTGTTGTGTTAAGCTGAACTTGTACTGCTAACACTTTGTTTTGAGTTGTGTATAGATACCTTTTCTTGATAAACAGGTGTGATTTCATTTTGTTATTATTTAGATTCATGGAAGACGAGGTCTGGTGCCTGCAAGCTTTATGGAGGAAATAGCAGTTTCACAGCGATCACGAGGTAGTCGTCACCCTAGAAACAGTGGCAAAACGCATTCTGTAACAAGCAGTAATTCTCAGCAACCAGCCTCTTCTAGAGACAGTAGTGTCCAGTCTGGTAGGAGGAAAGGATCAAGGCATTCCAAAAGTCGTCACCAGTCGGAGAAAATAAACCACCGTGCAAAAGAGGTTAGGCTGTAAAGTTTGACACCCACCAGAATACATAGGACATTGTACAATTTTATATGCTGGAGAAGTATGCAACATGATAGTAAAATTGTATGTATCGTCGGAGTTCCTTGCAAAGGTGTGAAGTGAAGTGAGGAATAGTAACTAATATTCTAA
>JAOXYB010029278.1:0-15070 GCA_028565635.1 Phoronis ovalis
GCTTTTGGTAAAAATAGCACAATAGAAAAAATATACGTCAATATAATGGCTGCAAGTGTTTTATGGTAACTGATAATTCTTCTTTCTAACAACGGATGGCATACGGCAATATATCTTGCAAATGCTAATATTATAATTAACCAAGAACTACACATCATAAACGCGTTTATTGCTGCATCGGCAATTTTGGGATAATATAAAATAAAATTCTTCGTTTTGAAATACTCGTTAGGTTTTGGTGAAAAAAAGCCAAAAAGGAATGCAAAAACGCAAACCATTAAATCGGAGACAGATAAGGCAAGTATACATGATCGCGCAGAACCTGATTTGCTCAGAGATTTTTTCAGCGTGTTTCTTGTTAAAACTATTATATTTAATAAGTTAGCAATTATACCAAATGCAGATACAACAGGTAATCCTACGGTTTTAAAAATCAGTTCGATTGTATGGTAAACTTGTAAACCTTCACTAATCTGTACTGTTCCGCTGTTGTTGTTAAAAAACGTTCCATTGCTAGTTGAATGCATTTTCTGTAACATAAAATCATAAAATGAATTATTTTTATCTGTGTCTGTAGTATGCCTTAGTATATGTAACTAATACCGAGATATTGCGCACAAAACGCAGCAATTAAAGGATCTTTATCCCACGAACAAGCAGTCTTTAGATATAGAATAGTTTACAAGTGAAATTACTCTTCTAGGAATTTCACAAAGTAATAATGCTAAAAAATTGGAATCAAAGTAAACTATTTCTTTTATATACCAAAAAAATACCAGTGTTGATTGCCGCTCACTAAGAGATAACTCATAGATACCCAAGTGTTTTAAACGGAATTGCATACAGTAAGTACACTGTTGCGAATCAAAACGAATGATGAATCATCACAACTGATGTAAATTATACCCAAGTAACAAATAAAAATTGCCAGCTTCTTGGCTGTATATTTAGGATTTATTTAAGCCAACTTTCTCAATGCCTCTTCTACTTCCTTGAAACATCTTTATCAATTGTTAATTTTTGGTTGTTTTGTCACGAGAGCGATCAATATAATCACGTAGTATTATCACGTATTACGAACTTAGTGAGATTATTAGAGCAAATATTTGCTTCTCTTTTGAGGAATTATTTCCTATTTAAGCGGCGTACTAAAATAAAACTGTTACTTTTCTGACCGGCTTTCCGATCCTGTAACTGCACTGGTATAATTTCATTCAGACTATTCAGAATAAATTTGGTGCTGATAGTAAAAAAATGAATAAAAAAGTGTCTACTTTTACTTATGGATGATCTGGAATATTGCCAACATAAACAACTACAGTAAATGAAAAAATCACCTTTAGGGAAATGCAGAAATTGTTGTTTCCTGAAATTAATAGCCTGCAGTACGTGAGCTATCCCAAAGCCGTAGCTGGCACAGTGGAATTTATATGTACGGGAACCCTATAAATTATAGATTAAGATTTATTATTGTTTAGATTAAAATCTCATGTATGTTTCCTGTTCACTGGTTCCTAGAAACGGCAGGATATTAAACGGTAGGAAATATAATGTATAAATTGGCATCATTCAGCCGCTTGAGATTCTCTTACGTAAACGTTAACATTTCTATTCGTACGCATGTGGAGTATAAATCCTGTGACGCATACGGCATGCGCATTACACGAAAACTGAAACTACATTTTAAAGACTTTCTTTTCATAATGCATTTTCCTTTTGCAAAGTGTGTAAATACATAATAATTATACAATATAGCAATTTAAGTAATTAATTAAGGCTACACTCCCACAATAATTATTGTATCGTGTAATATTAATTCAGTTGTTCTTAACCACAGCATATACATAAACTATATTTCAGTTATTAAGTATGATAACATTTCTTTTTTCTTTTAATTAATCGTGAGAAATGTCAATTAACCGCTTTTTTAATATTATACTGGTAAACAGCGCGATGAGCTATTATAATTTAATGATCTTATTATGTTTAAAACGCATTGACAACGTTTTTTATATACCTTATACCCCATATACATGTAGTATACAGCTTACTTATAATTTTTGATACGTAAGCAATATGAAAAAAAAACAAGATTTACTTTTTTTATCGGAAATAAAACTTTTACAAGTATCTGTGTCATTTACATTCACATTCTGTTAGAGATGCAACGTATATTCCACGCAATCATCTTGAAAATTACTTTCTATTTTTAACGTTTTAGTTAGGAAAACATTGTCAACGTGAGTAGTATAGACCTAGGGGAGCACTCAAATAATATGTGGTTAAAAAAAATAATGGTCTCAGAAAAGTCCCTAAACAAGTGGTTGAGAAGGTTTAAATATAGACCCTAAGAAAGACCTATGTTGAAATTAGCACCTTATCCAAGACTAAAATATTTCAACAAGCAAAAAAAAGACTCTCATTGAAAATATTGTAACCTAATCAAGTTTCATCGTACAAAACAGACTCTAAACATTTGTTTCGTGTGTTTACATAACGAACATGATTCTCCACAATTTACGTGAATGGCCCCCGGGGGTATAATACCTAACAGGTTTTCAATTTCAGATTTTTGAACGTGCTGTTTTTTATGATGAGATCTTGTTTTGCAAATTCCCGTTTTGAGTAGTAGTTCATTATTTCCATCGGGCATCCAGCGTAAGTAAGATCTATGTAACACTCCATCGCGTTTATCACCATGTGCACGTTCAATCCATACAGTACAGAGATAAAGGTCATATTCAAATTAACTGTATGATCCACTTGTCGCCCGTGTGGAGCGATTTCGAATGCCTATCGTCGGGCAATGAAAAATTATAATGATGATCTGCGAAACAAGAACTTTAGAAAAAACGGCACATTCGAGAATTCTGAAATTTTGATTTCTGTTAGGTAATACAATTCACGATTTTCAGGGTGACACAGGAGAGTGTAATATTTTTAAATAATTAGATCATACTGTTTAAAATATGCATCATAGTACAATTTAAAATGTTGATCAATTTTCATTTGCAGTATATAAGTTTTAAATTTATAAGTGATATTAATGAAACTAAAGGCGTTTATATAATGCTACTGCCTACCCGTGGTGGAACACTGTCTGACTTGGTGTAACTGTTGACTGAATTCTAAACAACTTCCTCGATTGTCACACAAGGGAACCCAGCAGAAGCAAAAACTCACTACACAAAAAGTACTGATTCACTTAGATTTATAAACAACATTTATAAACAACAGTTGACTGACGTACGATGCATCGATTAAGTATTGAAAAATTTCTATTCATCAGCGGTTTAATCATGGGGGGTACTTGTCGAAAATGTTCGTAGGGGGTGCGGTCCAGGGTATATGTAATAAATCCTGATCCTGAGGTAATTAAAGGTCAGGCCATCAAAATATATACCACTATCATGTATGTGGTAAAGAATGAACACGAAAAGGAATATACGTTGTCGTAAATTCACATGTAAATAATTTACCCAGTGTGGCAGATAAATATGTAAAAAATTACGGTTCTTAATTTTTCATACCTGTCATTTTCACAGGAGTACTCCCTGTGGTAAATGAGTATTTTTGAAAATACATGATATTGCGAATGTCCAACAAGAAATATGCACCCTGTGATGTGGTAAACGTAAGAGCAAAAAACGAGATCTATTGGGCGCCACATGTGTATAGTGACTCCGATGTCAGTAACCCCCTGGTGCTTAATTACATAAAATTAGAACTTGAAAAATATCGGGAAAATATATGAGATTCCTATTAACAGGAATAAACAGACCAATAAAAAGGCGATTTGTAATGTTTTCTATTTGATTTATGACAAATGTACCAATTATTGTTGTTTGAATAACATAGTAATTTGTTGTAAATTAATAAAGGGAAATGTTATTTATATATGAACTTATTTACAAAGGGACAATTTAATTTCGATTCTTCCGACGGCTTTAGCTGACACTAGCAGTCAGTTAATTCAATAATCTCAAGTCTGTACAAATCAATGCCCGGTGGATAGAACCCTGAGGGGTGTACGTTTGGTTTCGCGCCATATCGCGGAAACAGTACGGATCGACCTAATTATTAGCTCAAAACTCGAAATGAATATATTCCGCTTAATTTAAAATACATTATAAATGATAACAGTGTACAATGTATTATCGAAATAGCAGAAATGTGCGTCAAATGTATTGTGATACTCCTAAGGGCTAGTTGATTAGCAACGCTGTAGTAAACTAAACATATTACAATGAGAAGTAAACTTCATAAAGAAGCCTCCAGACTTTGGTATATCTTTGGTGACCTTTATTTGACCACAGGTTCAGGGTTTATTACCCTGGGACACACATCCCTACGAACGTTTTTGTTAAGTACCCCCGAGGGTAAGATAGTGGAAGATAATTAATGCGTAACAATAATGTGTACACGTTGTGTTCTCTTTCTCTCTCTCTGACAGTAACTCAGATTTTTTTGACGTCATCAGGTTGGTCTGTCAGGGAATCGCTGGGGAATATTGAAATCCGAATTCTGTAAGGTTCTAAAAAGCACGGTGTATACCGTAGATCATTCATGCAACGTGAAATGTTAAATACATGTATACACCTGCACAATTTCACACCTATTTAGACATGTATTTGGAGGGAGAGGGGCCAAACTCCAGGTGTGAAAGCGACAAATTTTATTTTTGTGTGGTGGGATTCTTAAATTTTATTTCGGCCCTTGCAATGCGATAAACGTTATGTTTTATATTCGTATTTTGGGGTTACAATAATTTTTTTATGTAATCAGATTACCATTTTTGTGTCATGTGCAATGAGATTGAACCCTTTCCCCTACCCCTCCATTGCTGCATCGGACACAGTAATTGCTGAATGAAAATTTTAATAATTAATATTAATATAACTGAATCATTCGAAAATGGCCAAAAAAATAAAAGACGCAACTTTTTTGTGATTTTATAAGCTGCTTGAAAGTAACGGCTGTCCCATACAGTTATGCACTATTTGATGTAAAAAAACCTGTTTCTGTGTTTCCAGTGTTGCAAATTCTGAGGGCTATAGGGGGGTTTCGCGAGCAGCGAGCACTGGGGTCTGTTAAGTGCTTTGTTTCCTAATTTGTTAACTATTTTGTTTTGTAAAAGGATTTTTTTCCCCTTTTTTTTTGGTTGTTAATTTTTCTTGTTAAGTGCGAGCAGAGATCATGGCCGATTTTTAAATACGAGCATTGTACCCCCTCAATTCAGTTTGAACTGAATGAAACCCCCACTTCACGAATAAAATATAAGAATCGTACTTGCGGTAGCTAAAAGAGCACTTTCTTAACTCAAATAAATGTCAATTATATTTCTGTGCAGTCTATCACATTTCGGATCAATTGGAATGCATCTTTATTTTTAACTTGTGATACGACAAAAAAGTGTCTCTTATCACTTCAGTGACACCACGCACTTCCTAAAAACGGCATATTCGAATTTTTAAAGATTCGAGATACAAAAAACACTGTTATTTGACTATAACTTTCTTTGTTAATTTTCATAATAAAAAGGAAGAGAAAGACATGCAAAAGTATACATTTTTTTGCAAAGATTAATGCTGATCTAAGCACAGCGAAAAAGTTGAAAATAAGTCTCATGAAAAGTATGTTTTTCAAAAAAATTAAGTAAGAAACCTTTTCCTCTGCAAAACTGAAACTTGGCAAAAATATCTTTATGCATAGATCTACAAAAAGTGTCTCAAACTTTAAGATTTTGCTTCGTTTAAAAGTTATGAATTTTCAAAGCTTAATGGTCACCACTTTTTGTTTTTACTGGTTTTAATCTGACCTTTGAAATTAAAAAAATATAAATTTTGAACAAAGCAAAATTTTAAAAATCTGAGACAAAGTTTGTAGATGCAGGTTTTTTTTGACTCAAATGTCTTTGAAAATTAAATTTGAAAAACTGAATTTTTTCTCAAAAAGGATCTTATGACCGAATTCAAACTATTTAATCTCATGATTTGTATATAAAGTTCAGAGTATTAACTTTTTAAAAATGTATATACATGTGTGTCTGTATATACATCACTTCATTTTTTAAAAGTACTAAAACCTCTCTGTATCTAGAGACCTTAAATCTAAATATTATATCACTCGATCGCGTTGACATTTTTCTCAATAATGTTAACAATAGCAAGTTGACACCAGAGGGTGTTAGGTATATAGAGGAGTGTATACTTTTTGCGTGAATGGTGAAAGCAGCTGAATTTAGCTGGCGAATCGTGAATGAGCTCTTCCACGTGAACGGTGAATGAATGAGATTTTAAAGCGTGAAACGTGAAATTATATATGAATGGTGAATAAAATATATATGCGCGAACAAAGAATAGTTGATAAGTAGAAAATGTTTTACCTTCACTCTACGTTGTAACTATGTTTTTAAAACAACCGGCATTTGTGATATAGCTAAAACAAGTGTGTTATCAAGGGCCATATGCCCATGTTCCCTCATGTATTGTTTACAGCTGTTTTATATTTTTATATTATGTAGAGGTTGTCGGGAGTAGCAATGATATGGTTACATATTGTACATTTCCAATAATTGAGCAGTCTTTTATTGTCAAATTTTTATCCTGTTTCTGTTCTGAAAGGACAAGGATATTAATAGAGACAGGTCCTTAATTAAAATTTATCAACCTATTGTATATAAAATTAAAATTTTTGTTGGAAATAATCAATGTTCAAATTATGCCCAAAAAGGTATCAGATATCAAGAAAAAACATATAAAACTCCAAATTTTTCCGAGGTATGCCTTTCGGACTCCCCCTGCCCAAGGGAACGACCCTCTTCATTCACCCCCACGTTTGACCAAAATCGAGCGCAGCGTGTTCCTCAATCCCACTCCTCACTTAACCCCAAAAATCTCTCTCCTTAAAAAATATGAGTTTTGTGAATTGATTTGTTGGTGAATTGTTTTTGAAAACTGTGGCGAATGGGGAATAGTACTATTACTGGTGAACGTCAGTGAGGTTTAGAAATTGCTGGTGAATGGTGAATTTACTTTTTTTCAGTGGTTAATGGTTATCTGTAGGGGTATGCACTCCGCTCAATATATAAGTGAAAAGACCTGCACGGTATCTGAACTGCTAATGAAATGCCTGGGTTATGTGTTTCCATAGCTTGCCTCCCCCTCTTTACGCAATTAAAATCGGCTACATTTCCTTTTGTGGTAATTATCGGCATTGGTGTCTGCAAAGTCTGGAACTGATGAAATAAAGATATATACATTGCGTATAAAGAATGGAGTATTGAAATTCAATGGATTGCTTTTGTATTTACTTATTATGACCTATGGATTGCTATATCTAAAATTAGTGTTCCTTTTCAATCCATACTACCGTTTTCTTAATTCCAGTACAATCAAGGATATTATGATTATAAGAACAAAAGAAATGTAAGTCAACGAGAGAATGTTAATTAAAAATATTTGATATAAAGAACCGTTGCCGTAAGGTCGTCTTTTTACAAGCAATACTGGTATAAATTAAATATATTATTTTGATAGAGGAATTACAAGAAATGAAAACTGTAAATTTTTGGAGGTGAAAGTACATAATAGGTGCGATTAATTATAAATTATAACTGTAAACACGGATAGTAAATACCAAACAATTGGAAAAAGTATCAAGGGAGGCAACCAATCAATAATACAATAATATCACAGCTGCACATTTTGTGTTTGGTACCACCGATTAATCAAGCATTAAACAGGATAACGTCAAGAGAAGTAGTAGCAGTACCATTTTATCGTTTTCCCTAAAAGATGTGTCAAATGAAGTTAGTTTTATTGCTCTCCTGTTGGTTTGTCTCCATTAAAATCCTGTGCGCAGATAATAGGATATCTACTTACAATAAGATTGAAGACTGTATTCAAGGTTCTAAATTGACGACCACTGTCGTTCCTTACGGAGGACAATGTACTTTGGCATGTAGCAGCAGAATGGATTGTGGGGCGTATCGACTTGATAGACATAAACAGTATTGTGACTTGCTGTGTCTTGGTGGCCAATGTGATTCCTCTGAGAAGCTGGAAACCGTATGTACTCCTCAAGGAGGATCAGCTTATCAAAAGCTTTTGGTGAGTGCTATCTGGACTCAAATGCATGTGCTAAATCCTTGCCTCACAATTACTTATTGTCGTAATATAAAAAAATTATTTATTCGAATATAAATGGTTCTGTATACGTTTCCTTATCTGAATCAACGATATTATGGTTATCGCATTTGCATTTTTTATGATTATAATGACACGTACTTGAAGTAATTAATTAATACAGAGGTTTGCCGCGTGACTGTATTAAATTATTTTTTAAATATTTCTAATCTTGCCATCTATCATTTTATACATGACGCGCGAAGTGTTTTTATAACATTTTAAATACGTAGCTCTGGGAATCACAAGAAGTATATAGAGTGATCATTGTGTATCTTAGGGCGCGGTCACACTGGAAACTCCGAAAACTTGTGCGAGTAAATTGGCCGATAGAATACACGACCTACTTGTACGTATTTGTTCATGTTCTTTATGCCATAAGGATAGAACTGGGTGGATAAAAAATATTTTAAAAAGATTTTTGGAATAAGTTCAATCTTCACAGCAACATTATTTTTCGTAACTTCGATCTTGAGTTAAAGCCAGCAGTTATATTATACCTTCTATAATCAGAATGCCTTGTTGACCCTTGTTGTATCATTTAATAATAACATGTCATGATCATGATCATCCACTCACCATAAAAACAACTATTACGTTATCGTTTAATTGTGTTGTCCCATAATTAGTGATAGAAAAATTATTCATTTATGGTGAATCCTCCTTTCTCCTTTTAAAGTGGCTAGCGTCCTTTTTAAGTAACAGGTCCCAATAAGTCAAAATTGGCGACAATCTTTCTGATCCTCTCTCAATTCAGAGCGATGTTCCACAGGGTACTCTGCTTGGTCTCCTCCTTTCATTACAGACTGTAAATTATTTATGTTGATGATACAATTCATGGCAGCATGAGTAACAATAAAAGGCCTTGTAATCTTCAGGGATATGCCAATTATCCAAAAACAAAAAAGGTCAAATGCTAATGATATGATTATTAATCAAACTAAAACAAAAGTTATGACAATTCAATTTGGCAAAACCCGGCCCCCTCATCGCCAACCCATCACTTTGTAAGGAACATGTTTCAAAGATTAGTATGAAGGCCAATCAGCGTACTTCTTAACTGTTCTTAAAAAAGCTGACCGTAGCCAAAAATATCTGGAAAGTTTTTATTGTGCATATATTTATATTAGTGATTAAATGCGCCAGCCCTGCTTGAATTCATCCTTGTCAGAATTTGGATTGCAACAACAGTCCACAAGAACTTGCTGTCGCCTTTGTTCTTCGCATTTGTGACTTGTTAGTCATTGCACTTCATACGGTGTTCCTACCATGCTAACTATCCATGTATGCATATCACTTGTAAAAGAATTGAATCACCGATGCGAGCAATTTCTTATGATTGTACGTACTCTCACCGGTACATATAAAACTGGGAGTGCCCAAGATTGAAGGAAATTTGTCTTGGTATATCGTTTAAAACGACCAGTTACATGTATACATATATAAATAAACGATTATATATCGAAAAGTAACCGCGTTTATTACTTTCAAATATTCAATTTTGCGTTTGAACTGCGCATGTCACATAAGAAAATAGGTGCATCATACTCAGTTTCTTAAGAAAAAGTTTCGTTTTACGTTACAAGAATTCATGAAAATGTTTAAAAAATATCCTTTCAGTGTACCATTCAAGTTGTAGCTTACAGTTCTAATGACACTGCAGGCGTATTTGCCAACAAGGGGACAACAGTAACTTATACTTGCCTTTCTGGATATCAGTTCCCCGATACATCAACAACCAAGCAAAGCAGATGTACCGGATTGGAACAGTGGACACTTGATGTACCTGACTGTGAATGTAAGTTTATGCTGTGTTTTTTTGCCGTATACAGAAGCAAAAAAGCAACATGTACAGGAGGGCAAACATAAATAAACAAAACTGATATTATTAGAGATTATTTTTTTAAAGATTTATCACATATAATAAAATCTTTATTTAAAGCAAGGATGTTTAAAGACACCAAAAGGAAAAATAGCAATCGTAAATATAATCATATTGAATTTAGCTGGTTTGTCACGTCATGTAAATACAGCTACTTGTGTACATATGTTTCAAATAATCTGTGACAAAAGTAATAAAGTAATGACTCAAACTGTACGTGCCCTTTTTCAACCTATGCTTTGACGTCTTTTAGGAACTATACTATACGGGTCCGAAAAGAGTGTCCGGCCACTAAAAAACATCATATCAGGCGACACTTTTTGTATCACCAGAATTTCATAACCTTTGTAACCAGTATTTTTTTCATTTCAGTGATGACATGTACGGTACAGAGTGTGTCTAACAGCGCTAATGATGCTGGGGGTGCCACTGTAAACTATGGCACAACAGTAACACACACCTGCAACTCTGGTCATGAATTTTCTGATCAATCCACATCAAAGCAAACGCAATGTAACGGAATGGAACAGTGGAGTGCTACTGTCCCAAGTTCTTGTGAAAGTATGTGGGTTATGTTTATTTCATTCGTAAATATTCTTAACGCGGTGGGATGGGATGTGTTTCCATGGCTTAGTTTTTTCCAATTCTATGCGAGATATTATAAAAGTATAAATTTAAATCCATTCATCTTTCAATTTGGCATGAGACTATATATCAATACCAAGTCTTGATTCTTCAGAATGTAATGCATAAAATGTGTTCATGTGCATGATTCCTGTTTTTTGGGGTTGGTCATAATAGAGAAAGTGGATACGCTTTCCCACAATATGACAGAAACCAAAATTTAAAATATAGTCTTATCAAAAAAATGAATAGATTTTTGTGTAGGGGAAGTTTTAGATTTCTTGTACACTGTTTCCACAAATGTTCGAAATGTAGTCTCAGCCATCACAAAAAAAATCACGTGTAAACATGAGTTGAGACGTAATTATATTGATTCTTGACTGCATAAAATTTTCATTGGAATTATTATGAAAACATTTCTTACTATATTGGAGTGGTCGACATACGTTATACTTAGCTTTTTTCTTAGACCAATTTGATTACGTAATCTGTAAAGTTCAAGCTATCTTCTTTCCATGAAAAATGACTTTCACATTAAAAATTGGTGCAAATCAATATATAAAATATAAATTGTTTGTATAATTTGTCATCCCACTAGGCATCTTGTAGATCATGCATCTCTGAGCAGCTTTAATTAGTCAATCCCCTATTCATAAGTTTACCATGCATGATCTTTAGGAGTATTTGAAAATCTCACACTGACAGTTTTGCTCGTCAGTTACCTCTTTCTGGGTACAGTAAAATATCTGTGCCCCAGACACAGATATCTTGATCACGAAAGGTGACGAAGATGAAAGACATTGTGTGGTCGTCTGACAAGTTAGTGCCTCACGTTTGGTGTTATGTTTGTTCTATTGGATAATTATGATATCATTTAGGATGTAACATTTGTTTGCGCCCTTTCGTATTTCATCTGATTGTCGCACCAACAGGTACGGTCTCATCTGGCTCATCGTGGCAACAAACTGATGGAGGATTGAAATGGATCTCATCCGGGCAAGCAGGTGCGTGGGGTGTCAACAGCAACAATAATAACTACTACCGTACAGGTACTTACCGTAGCTCTGGTGGTAATCCTACAACAGGATCAGGTTGGAACCACTTTGATGACGGAATGAAACAAATGAGTGTTGGATACGATGTAGTTTGGGCTGTAAATACGGGTGATTCTATTTTTTGGCGTACAGGTAAATGCACGTACAGTTTTTGTCCTACAAATAACATTAGCTAACACCATTGCCTACAACTGTGAACACCAACAATTCGATGGCAGTTAACAAATATGTGCTAGCAACCTGTGCTCTACAATTCGTCCTGAATCCTACCATATACCTAAAACCGACATAATTGGGCAGATATCTATTTTTTACATTGATTACCAATATCCCCTTAGCTAACTGTAATCAATATCTAATTTCTGCAAAACATGATTTACTTTACGACGATATGTATACCATTGCAAATCGATATCCTTACTTTATATATTCATAGCTGGGTGTTACAAACTGTCTGACTAGAAAACCAAGATGTCCTACTGTTTCATCGACTAGGCTATATTTTATTGTCATCTAAAAATGTAGAGACCGGATATAGAATAATTTTATAATTTTTTACCAAATAGGTATATCGTCATCAAATCCCACTGGCACTGGCTGGACACAAGTCGGTGGTGGTCTATCACGCATTAGTGTAGCATCGAAGTTAGATAATATGGTATGGGGTGTAAACAGTGGCCAAAGCATTTATAGACGTCTTGGTATCACATCAAGTAACTACGGAGGTAAATGTCGATTTAGTTTAGAATGATTAGAATATTTTGTTAAAATTATATATATGTAACGCAGCAACGCAGAACTCATTAAGGAGATCCTGGATTGAGATCCTGTTATCCCTCTGATGTTCTTGAAATGTATACACAATGAAGGCTACTTGTTGGTCCACTTCCTGTAACCTTATGATCTAGGTAGTGAGCCATTTTCTGAAAACTCAATTGAAGTACATGTAGCTGGATAATATTGTGCTGTTTAATACAATGTCACCAAATTAAAGTACGCTCTTATTCCTTGGTGATGATGACATTAAGTTCCTTTTCCTTATTCAATTGAGAGGTTCAAGAAAGAAAAAAGAACCTTATTTGAGGAACATCAAGTTAGCAGACAACAGATAACAGATAGCAGATGAAAACGTGAAGTTAGCAGATAGCAGATAGCAGATAGCAGACAGCAAATATCTACTAGAAATCATCTGCAGATGAAATCGTCTGCAGATGAAATCATCTGCTAGAAATCATCTGCGGATGAAATCATCTGCAGAGGAAATCTTCTTAATTAGTTAATTAATTATTTTGTAAATAATTTGTAATAATTTTTTTTAATCTCTTTTTTTTTGATAAATTTTTTTCAACTTTTTTTTTTTAATTAATTTAAAAAAAATAATTTAATATTAAGTTTATTTTTTGTTTTTTTAATAATTTTTTTTTAAAAATTTTTTTGTTAATTAATTGGGGTTTTTTTGTTTGTTTTTTTTTTAAAATAAATTTTTTTAATTCATTTTTTTCAAATTGAAAATTTATTTAAAATTATTAAATTCATCAAAAAAAAACTTTTAAAAAAATCAAAAAAAAATTTACTAAAATTTATTCAAAAAATTGAAAAAAAATTATTAAAGAAAAGTAAAAAATAAATTAAAAAAATTAAAAAAGAAAAATCAAAAAAATTTCATCTGCCAGTAGATGATTTCATCTGCAGATGATTTCTAGCAGATATCTGCTATCTGCTGTCTGCTAACTTCACGTTTTCATCTGCTATCTGTTATCTGTTGTCTGCTAACTTGATGTTCCTACTAATTTGAGTGTTCAGAATCCCAATTTTAAGCTGAAGAAGGGATAAGAAACCATTTCCGATCCCATTTTCTTATTCGATTTCAATTTCGACCCGAATAAGGGTACAGGAACCATTTCCTTATTCCTTATTTGGCTCCTTTGTCCATAGTGGCCTCAAAATTGAATGAGAAAAGAAAACAGTTCCATATCTAGAATTTTCTTGAAACCCTCTCAGTCAATTTATTCTTGTTATTTCTTATTAGGTACAGGCTGGAAACATATCGATGGCTTATCAGCGAAGGACATTTCTATAGACTATTCGGGTGTCTGGGCCATAACTTCAAGTGATCAGATCTATTACCGTACGGGGACTTATGGTGTGGCTGATACCGATGGATCTGGCTGGGAAAATGTGTCAGGGGGATTAAAGCAAATCAGCTCGGGATATAATATTGTGTGGGCTGTGAATTCGAATAATTGTGCTTGTTATCGATCAGGTAAGTTTTACAGTTTTTCTTATGGAATTATTGTTATGGTAAATATCGAAGAGCGTGATATAATTGCTAAGATGTTTTAATAATTACTGGAAAGCTAGAGCTGCCTAGAGCTGGAGCCAATATATTACCTATCCAAGAGTCCGACTCAAATCAGTGGATCTACGTGTTTGTGAATAAAAATGTGTTGTTTTTAAAAGCAACGCACGTTAACTTGTGTTACGCAGTTAGGGTTATTTTTTATCAAAAAAGGTGCATTATTTGATTATCTATACGCATTAGGATGGTTATTTATCACCCGGGGGTACTCAAGGTTTTTTGAATACGGGGATGTGCCGCGGAACCCACTCCAAAATTTTAGCTTGCGGTAACAAACCCAATCCAAATTTTTTGAAATATAAGGGTAGCAACCCAAATTTTGTGAAATATAAGGGTAGTAACACAAAATTTTAAAATATTTGAGTAGCAATCCATTTTTACGCAAACTGACAGATACAAACCAAATTCCAAAAATCGTTTTATAGATACAAACCTAAAATTAATCCAAATTATTTGCTGTAAGCAGCGGGTAGCAATCCACGCTCTCTTATCACCCTAAAAGCATATATAGTAATTTTAATGTGTTTGTGCAACAAATATTGAAACACTTTGTATCCACAGCGTTTTTTAGGCATTCCCCAAGATAATTTTTTGCAAACCTCCGTATACGTTCCCACCATACTACTAGTTTTCCCCAAGCGGGTATCAACCGTGTATGTAAGTAAGAAAAGCAAGTATCATCAGATGTAGCAATGCGTCACACAACATTGAACATGTGCCGAGTTCCAATTCGATGTTTATGCCCATCATAAATATCTGAATGAATGTGTTCACAGGCGAACGTGATTATCATCATTTTTAGGGTGACTGCCCAGTTCTCCGAAGGTTCTCTGGTCCGACAGCTCGTTGGTCCGATACTACTACTTTCTTATTGTAATTTTAATTAAAAATTTAAATAATGTGCTAAGTGTTAAAATATTAAATTCTGTAAAAAAAAATAAGTATAATAGTATAATGAAAAAGT
>JAOXYB010029289.1:2070-14536 GCA_028565635.1 Phoronis ovalis
TCAGAGTTTGAACACGTCTATCACCTTAAATATTCGCAGTCAGCATATGGCATAAAGACACATTTAAATGAAACCGCTCTTCAGGCGTCACAATATGGCTATGGTAGGGCTGTGCCTTAAATTCATTTTGTTGTTTTTACGTAAAAGGGGACTCAATGATAAAAAGATTGGCACAAATGTTATCTTTGTAACGAATTTTGTCGTTTGTGATGAGGATAGTCTTCAAAGTGGAATAGCAAAACATTTTGGTGGTCATTCTGCATGCCTGCTCGAAAAATTTACTGGGAGTGGGATACATAATAACCTTTAGTTCTTACGAGGTATTTTGTTTGTGTAATGTTTGAGAATTTTTTGTAATGATTTATGTTACTGTAGAATTGGATGGGAAAATCAATTGTGTCTTTATACCATATATGTTTACTTCTAAAAGTGGCCGTTTCTTTTTCAAACCCAAAGTTTAAAAAAAAATGATATCTTACTTGGCATTGTTGTCTTTTGCTTTGTTTCTAACACACGTCTAAGGTACTCGCTTGTTTGGAGAATTCTGTCTGTAGTTACTGAAATGTATAGCCGTTTACTATATGTATTACACTAGGTTTAAGAATTCAAGATAGCGTTACTTTAAGTATGTATGTAAAAGAAGTATATGTATATTACTGTAACGAGGTGGTAAAAGGGCTAGTAATCCCAGAATTCCAGGAAATAAAAAAACACCAGAATTCCAGGAAACAAATTTGTTCAATCCTGCATTCCAAGGAGATTAAACGGTCAATCTTGGTTTCGGAAAATCCATTACCATCTGTAATTATCAGAATGAAGTTCATTTCTCCACGAATGATTTGGAGGATTGGCAACAATGAAGGCTTTTATTCAAGTGGGCTTCAATTTCTTAAGGTAGATCCAGGATTTTAAATTTGATTTATAAGAAACAAGCAAAAACAATCAAAATGGTACTGCAATTGAATGCCTTTCTTGATTTGGATTGAACCGCATAAATCCGCTGATTTCGTAGTAAGCATTTTCGCCAGGTAATGTTATGAATTGAAATGTTGGATAAAATGACACTTGTTTGGAACGTAATAAATAGAAAAAGTGTGCGCTTACTAGTCGGCCAATAAGGAGATGATCAAAGTGATTCGAGCTCTGTTCAGTGCATAACTTATGCTTATAACCTATAAAACTTTATATGTTCTGGTTCTAACTAAGCATCCACGAGAGAGCTTCTATTCAAAGAAGCCCTTCTATCAGTCTGAATAAATCCATCCGTGAGTGTTCCGTACCTTCTCAACTAACGTCTGGGCTTAATCATAGTCAATTTTATATAGTCCTTCAATTTAACAAGAGCAAAATAATCACATCATCAGTTTTTTGTCAACCGAGATAAGCCTTTCTCTCTCTCTGCATGATCCATCGTCGCCTACCGCATTTATTCTATCAATTATGACTCTTTCTGAATAGGCGAGGATCTTGCTTTTTGCTTAGCGGACTATAGATAAACTATGGCAGGACTCGCTAGCTTAGATCACTGTTATCCTATTATTGTAAGCTGCAATTTGATTGGTGTCAAGACACTTTATATAGAAATAAAGGTATTATCGTTCTTCTCCTTCTTTGAGATAATAAACAAAATTTGACTATGGTTAAGCCCAGACGTTAATTGAGAAGGTATGGAACACTAACGGATGAATTTATTCATACTGTCCTTCTATATTCAGTTGCGGAAAATAGAAAATAGCAACTATGACATTTATTATTATTTATTACTACTACTTATTTTAACGACAAATGCAAGTCTAGAAAAAAACTAAAACAGTTCTTGAAATAAATACTGTACCTGCAGTTATGTAAGGCGGACAAACCAAAATAGCGGGCACCTCTTCCTTGTAATTATAGCACGATACTGTATCGATGTCTAATGGTTTTGCAAGTACATCTTGGCCAGGTATACTAAATTTTTCAACATTTCCCTTGTCTTCCAGAAGACAGTGGGTACACAACAACCTCGTATTAAATTCTGCACCGGGCCATTCAAATTGAATTTTAGCGCACATTTTCTCTCGTAAATCGATTAGTATTCCCCACATTTTGTCCAATTTTACATGTAAATCATTCCTATTCTCTTCTAAATTTAACATCCGTTCAATTGTTTGTACTGGTCGAACGTACAATTTGACACATTTGGGATTAAACTCCATTCGTTGCATTCGAAAACTATTACCATTATATACTGCGATGGAATCTGACTTCCAGTGATAACAAGTTGAATAATTATGATTCGGGGAGGCTTTAATGTATTTCAATAATATGACAGTCAATTGTTCAAACACGTTTTCTGGAATGTATCCGCTAAATTCAAATTGCATTGCCAGGGTAACATGCTCGTGAGAGGCAGATGTCCAGTAGCTATCAAATCTGCTGTCATTGAATGTTTTGTTCAGCCATGGAAACAGCAAATTTCGTTCCATGTTTTCGCCCATTTTTATCTGATCAACTTCGTAACACAAGTCAAGAGACAACAACAAGTCAACAAGGGTTCCTATTTTTTGCTCAGGTACAATATCTTCAAAAATTAGTCGCAATAAACTTTCAGACATAACCCCGCATTTGAGAAAACCTGCCTTCGCTAAGTCAAACTTTTCCTGGTTTAATAAAATAGTTGAACGAGTCTGCCGATTGAAATCAAATTGCTTTTCAGGCAAATGACTGCAAAGACGTTTTAGGACTTTTCGTACTATATCTATATCGTGGAAAACCTTATCTTTCAGATTATCATAATCTGGATATAATAGAATGAGTCCCATGTCTCTCATATACTTAAGAATAGACATCTTGGTCTCTTCTTCAAGTTTCCCTTTCTTCATAACCTCTTTGAGAGGAAAGTAAAACTTATTTTCATTTTTGAGCTTCTCATTAGTGAGGAGTGATTTCCTAAAGGAAGCCCATTGAGCTGGAAGCGTAATTTTTGACTCTCTAGATTCTGCAAAAAAAGGTACTATTATATATATAAAATATGAAATTGTAACATTCAAGTTGTTGGTAAATTGTACTCCATTATACTATAGTACAGACACACACACAGATAGAGTAGGTTAGCTATAAAAGCTTCATTGCAAACAGAGCATTATGAAAACATTTAATAACATACCTTCAATTACTTTTTGACGAAGAGCCGGTATCCCTTCCATGGAGATAGTACAACTAACAAAATAAACCTTGTCCTCAATCTGTAATCCATTTCTTTTGGCAATCCGTAAGGACTTTATTTTTTCTCTCTTCAGTCTTATCTCTTCTTTATCTAGCAGTTTGTTACTCGATGATCTGATTTTACTATTTTTTATGTTTTTAATAGTTTGGTTTAGATACTTTCGCCTATCCGTAATCATTCGCTGCAGGTTAACTTTTATGTCTTTTTGCACCTCCTCTAACGTTGACGTTTTAGTGTTTTGGGGGATTGCATCACTATGTGTTCCAACAAAATGAACGTGGGCGCCAGGTGCCCGTAGTTGAATGTTCTTAATCCATTTACCTAAATATTTATCAAAATCTCCAGAAGTGCACTTATAATTTGAACAGTTAAACACTAGCAGCACAGTACCTCGTGGCGTCAAGAAGAACTTGTGAGTGAGATCATAAATTTCGTTACCACCAAAATCATTAACTTGTATTATGAGGCCATGTTCTGGCACCCACGGAGTTTGTTCTATAACTTCTGTCCTTTCACCCAGTGGTATTAACACAGATTCGTTTTGAATCAATGTTTGCGCCACGCTAGTTTTACCGACAAACATATCTCCTAAAATAAGCACCTTATGATGTCCGGTGACATCTTCTTTTGATTCTTGTAAGTCAGCAAAGTATTTAAATATTACGCTTTCGCCTTGTTCGCAAAATTCTTGTGGGGGCTTCACAAGTTGATTGTTTTGAATAAACAACTTTTCAACTTTTCCTTTGAATTTTACAAATGACGCGGGCAAATGTTTTAATCTATTGTTTCGAAAATCCAAGTGCTTCAAATTACAAAGATCACCAAAATTCTCAGGTATTTTTTTCAGTTTATTATTGTTTAGCGAAAGATAGGATAATTTAGATAACTGCGGAAAAGTTTCTGGCAAACGGTCAATGTTATTGTCATGACAATTCAGCCACTCTAGGCTCCTCAATTTATGAATATCTTCTGGGAGTTTTTTAATCTTATTGTCAGAAAGAACCAGGATTTTCAGCTTTTTTAGATTAGAAATTTTATGTGGCAAAGATGTCAATTTATTTTTAGACAAATCTAACCATTGTAAGTTTTGTAACTGGTCAATGCCAATAGGCAGAGATGAATTTTTTAACTTATTCCATTTTAAATCAAGATGGTTTAAGGTTGTAATCTTAAAAATTGATTTTGGCACATCTTTTATTTGATTCTTACGTAGAAAAAGTTTCTCCAGCTTTAAGTTACTCATGTCTGGTGGTAAGGATTCTATATTGTTTGCGTCAGCCAAAATAATTTTGAGCTTCTTAAATGAAGTTATCTGTTTTGGAAGAAAAGCAAGTTGGTTTTTTCTCACATCCAAAATTTCTAAATTTTTTCCCATGCTTTTTGGTATACGCAAACGCTGTAGCTTATTTTCTCTTACACACAGTAGTTCCAGTTTTTTAAGTTTTCTTAGTTCTTTTGGCAAAGTTTTAAATTTATTTTGCTGAAAATAGCATTCTCGTAATTGCGTGAAATTGCCAAGACATGGGGGCAACTTTTCAATACCGTTTTTGCTAATGTCCAGATAACGAACATTCTTGCTACATAAGTTATTTAGACTATTGACATTACCACCACCAAGATTATTTTCCTGTAAGTTCACGTATGTGAGGTTTTCCAAACTTCTTAATTCAGGCAATGCAGTGATTTTATTATTGGCTAAAGATAAATATTCAAGACGATTCAGTAGATCCACCTCCTTTGGAATGTCCTCTAACTGGTTCTCGGTTAGTAGAAAATGGGATATTGCTTTCATCTGCCCAATCTCATTATCAATTTTACGAATACGATTATTTCGCATACTAAGAAGCTTCAAGTTCCTAAGGCTGTAAATCACTTTGGGAATGTCAGTAAAGTTATTCCAGTCCAAAATCAAATATTTTAATTTTTTTAACTTCTTAATATCATTTGGAATATCTGACAATTTGTTTCTGCGTAAAACTAGAGCTTCTATATTTTCCATTTTCCATACTGCACTTGGAATGATTTCAAGTTTACGAGAGGACAAATCAAGAGTTTCACACGTGAATCTGTTAGTAACATCCCGCGTAAAGTGCTGTGT
The DNA here is from genome assembly GCA_028565635.1 of Phoronis ovalis. Classification (NCBI taxonomy): domain Eukaryota; kingdom Metazoa; phylum Phoronida; family Phoronidae; genus Phoronis; species Phoronis ovalis. Next base: position 7,374 of record JAOXYB010029289.1, read on the forward strand.
CTTTACAAAACAACTTTTTGTTAGGAATTTTTGTAGTGCCTCTACAGTGTTCACTGTTTTTTCTTTGCTCGTTTGTGTCGGTTTAGCATAATGACATCTGTTAGGTGCATCTAGGATTGGTATACCTAATTCGCAGTATTTATTACTCAACCATTCTTGATTTTCAATAATGTCTTCTGTTTGCTGCATAAGGACCTCATATACTGGGTATTTCTGCATCACACTCTCAACTGCTGGATCTATTATTCTTAGTTTTGTAGGAGATCCCATAGGGGATTCCGTTTCATTTGAGGAAAGGTCACATTTCCTCTTTCGATTTGGAAAAGAACCCGTATTATTGCCAGTTCTTCCAGATACATCTATTGGAGTTGGACGTATTCGTTTGGATAGCTCCGACGGTTCTTCTATAGGAACCATTGGTATTGTTCGTCTCTCCATGATGTGTGTGAAAGTATAGTACTTTAAACCGAGAGAACTGGTTTTTCTTAAACGTGATTGTAAAAATATATAGTGATGAGCATTAGACGTTGTCTTGATTTGCTAATCACAATCTCTGAAAATACAAATAGTTGATATCTACCAATAGGGAATGGAGTTCAATGTCGGATATTTGTGTGTTAAATTTCTCGTTATTTAACTTTAGATCTCAATGCAGAGACTCAGCGTTACGTAACACGTCTCTTTTGTTGTTCATTTGTAATTTTACACGTGATGAAAATGAAAGCAGCATTTAGTTGTCATTGTTCTTTATGTGCCTTATTTGCATTCTTTACCTGCTAATTGTATAATTAGTCACACCTTGACACAATGTTATACAACTCAAAATCGTTTATGAACAATTTAAAGAAACTACATTTGACTACATACCTCAGATGAAATCCTTTGCATATTGCTAGATGTTACATCTTGATTCTGAAACTGCATCTGCTTCATGAACTTCCTTTCAGTTTTCTTCCAAATGTTTTTGGATGTTAACTTCACATTTCGAGAGGTCTCAATCTGTACATGTCTTGTTCTAAAAGTTAACAAAATCGCAGTGTCACTTTTTACTGGGATCACATATGAGACATAACTGTAATGGCGTTACTTTCGTTATGAAATATAACAATGCATGTGTAATAAAAACATAATCATGAAAATAGTGTTGGGTTTTTAGGTCAGATAATCCAACACATAACAATGAGGTTTATTATATTTAACATAATTACATCTTACACATATTGAATTAATATTAAATGCGTTTTATATATCCTATGTTAGGGCAAGGAGTTAAAAACAAATGAATTACAGTTTAAAGAATTCCTGATGCTTGATAGTTAAGAGATAATTGTTACGCGTCTATAGATCAAAGTGGAAATGTAACGGTGTAGCTCGGATTAATACGAATAATGGTAAGTCGGTTATAAACATTCTTATACTCAGGAAAGATATAAATTCTAACGCAATATTTGAAACTCCGCATATTCAAATACACCTTTCGTAACAGGTATCATATAGTTTGGTATAATATGTAGTTAGATAGAAGCGGGTATGAACTATGGACTTAACCCAAACCAAAGGCATTAAACAAACCCGAAGACCCATTAAGTAAGCAAGGTACATGTTAAAACTTACCTAGTAATGAATATGTTCAAATAAAACTAGAGAGTGACTTAAGAGCTCAGTCGGTTGACCTGCTATCCTCAATGCGTTTTAAAAAATTGTAAAGGTTACGTTGATCCGATCATATCTAACCGTATTATGTGCTTATATTATTAAATGTTCATGCTAAAATAAACAATGTATAGCTTGTGGGGTTCTGTAAGGTGAGTAATTATGTTCATATACAGTACACTGTATAGCGTATCTTCATAGCTCCAACATAAATAAACCTGCATTTGTATCTCTCAGGATTTCCAATATTGTTATCATGCTTGTACATGTACATAATCGTACTGGGTGCAGAAAAATCCAGGCAGGGTGCAGAAAAATTCAGTTTTGCGCATTCAGGCAGAATTCGTTAAATTTTAGTCTTGGTCTTCTTTATAAGCCTCATGTGAATGTCATAACAATAAGAACGCCTGAAAAAAAATCATAAACACACTAATCATTTATAGTAAGTATTAAAAAAACCCTGCTTATTAGTGTAGGTAAGTGGTGGTTTTTCAAGATTTTATGAAAAATAACTCGATTTCATTAGGGAAAATACGGGGAGAAAAAAATACACTAAGCTAAGGCACTAAAAGCCGAAAAACTATATGCGAGTTATGAGGCCCGTTAACGCCTTTAATCGGCCTAAGAAACGGTGGTAAATAATTGTTTCTTCAGACAATTTCTTTCAGGCAGTTTTTGGTATCCCGGCCAACATAGGCGAAGGACACTCTTCCTGTCACAGCTGTCTTCATAATGAGTCCAGTATAAGGAGCATCAGTGGACAGTTTCTTCCCAGTTTAATTTTTCATCCTCATCTTCTCTTAATTACAAAAGCATTCAATTTACACCATCATGACCGATTAATTTAAACAATGCACTATTTTAGCGGCGTGAAACTTTATGTGATTTCTAATACATCCACCAGATGGTCTGTAGTCGCCGATGGCTCTGGAGCGAATCTTACTTTTGGAGGTTGAATCTACGCAAAACTGATAATGGGTATGTCCCCTACATACATTGATTTTTTTGAGTCTGTGAAAAAGCATGAGTTACTTTCGAATCAGATTTTGGAATGTACCGATCCAGAGATTTCATTATAGTCACACTACCATTGATCGTCCTCTTCTACCAGATGGCGATATATTATCTCCCGGCAATGCCTGCGCTGGCGTATGTACGTCACAGTAACAGAGGCGTTAACTGGCGGAAGACAAAGTCTCTGGATTATTTTGAAAATATAGACAGCGGATTTTGTAAAGGTCCAGTTGTTGAGAACAACACTACACATACATGTTACTGTGAGATGTGATCGATAAACTAGCAGCCGCCCGGACTAGCAGGTAAGAAATGTGTTGTTTTTGTAAGTAGAAACGTGATTACTAAGTTCTGTTTTCAAAATAAAAAAGCTTTAGACTGAAAACGTTACGTTCACGGGAATATTGAATAAAAAAAATAAACTTATTTTTTAATGTCAAAGCCATGCTCAGTGTAAAAAAATTAAAATATCTACTTACAACGTACGTACACATTAAAAGTGAAAAAATGTGACCGTCTTCATGAGGTAACTTAAACGTGTGTTTAAAAGTGAAAAATTGTGACCGTTTTCATGGGGATCTTGTCCTTTAATATTTGTAAACATTTGTACTTTTCACTGTCTATGTATTATTGGCGATCAGTGAAATAGAAATCAAGCAATGGCTAAATATTTGACATGTCAAAATTAAAACAGTAGAAATACCTTGTTGTTGTTGTTGTTGTTTACGACGTTATATTGTAGCTACATTTAGCGTCTTAACGGTAATTAAACATGATCCAATAAAAGACGATAAAAAACCACTTGGCATATATTATTTGTAAATTGGGTTAAAGTTGAAGCTGCAGATAGTTCTACAATCAGAGTCTGATTTCTAAATTGATCTTAATTGAAACTTTCTGCTGATATATCACGTATCTTGCGTTAAGTAGTTTCTTTATCGTGATTTACTTAGAAGTGGATTTGAGACCACTGAGGATGTATCTAATACAGTGTGTGTACTTTTAGGATTCAGGTAAAATGTTTGTGGTACGTGAATATATTCTGGGAATAGTTTTCCAAATTGTATGATTAGGTTAACGATGTGTATATATGGTAGAGTTGTTTACGTGTTTGGTTCCTAATAAAAACAAAAGAATGTAATAACGGCATAATTATATAGTATAATTTATTAAAAACGTCTATTTGAAAGTACATTCCTTCGTTTACAGACTTGCTGTTGAGACAACAAGGGATAAGACTAGTTCAGTTCTAACATTCTATTCGCGGTTGATTTTGCGTTTTAGCTATAACAAGAATTGGACAAGCAAGATGCAAGATGATTTCCTAGTCAACACCAAAAGTCAAACAAATGCTACATGAACGCAGATGTGTTACGAGATTCCAATCCTATCTTATTAGTGTCAAATGCTTTACAGTGCTCCTAAATAGTCGCAATTTGGTCTTAGCATGTCGTATTAATTCTTTCAAGTAACATTAAAAATTACACTGAATTTTCAACAAACTGTCGCAACAAGTACAGGCCTTTTTTACTAACTGGAGAATACTGCAATGCAAAGCTATACCGCACCATCAGTACCTAAATTAGGATTTTATTTTGGTATTTTTATGAGGGATTCTGTTTCCATTTCCCCGTGACGCCATCGTCCATCTTCCTTATGTGTTATAAGCCCACTTTCAACGGAGAAGCAAGCAGACAAAACTTCGCGGTTGCCACCTTTGAATTTGCTACGCTTTCATCGGATCTTTGTGCAATTCATTTGCAATTCAGCCTCTGCCAGTCAGAATTTAATGCATAAACCACGTTACTTTCTAACCCTGTAGCTTTTCACTTGTTATCCAGGGTTGCTTATGGCATATAACGTATGTCGATGCTGCTCATTATAGATTATAGCTGTTGAAACATTTGCCTACAATAGGTCAATTAGCGATACATTTGGCCTTCAATAAACTTTAAAAAAATAAGAATATAAAAAAAGTTTTAATAGGATTTGCAGACGTTTCCACAGACTCCATGTTAACGACTTTGATGAAAGAAATACACAAGCTCTAAATAAATAAACTTGAACCTGTCGGTTTGTGTTCTTGTATTTTCGGTAATAATTTGATTGTATTACGTGATACTGTGTAAAATTATATAACGGATTTCACATTTTATTTTTGCAGCTACAACATGTGAAATAAAGATTCAAAACGTTTTAGGGTGTGTAAATTGAAACCCTTTAAAGAAAATCTGATATTTTGCCAATGGAATTAGAATGCGAAGTTAAATTCAGTTGCTGATTTTGTGCCAGATTTTTATACCGACATTTTGGATTCTGATGTATTAAAATGCGATTTGCACATTAATATCACATCTCACTATGACATTATATAAACACTGGATATAATAGATGATACATTTCAAAAGGTTTTATGAAAAAAAAAACGTGAATGCTAAGTTAAAGTTATACGTATATCTCGAGCTGTGCAAAGAATCTCAGGAACATGTTCCTTCACACAAGAACAATGTTAGCCAGCCTGTATACAGCAATGACTGTTGTGTTACTGCTTCTTGTTACCTCAGCACGAACGCAGGACAATGAATCTACCACCAATGGTAAGTACCTTACAACAGGACGCCACTATTCATTGTGTAAGCAAATCGCAAAGTATATTCTTTGAAAGGTACACTTCCTTGGTGTACGCCAAGGGGTACATTTCTTGTCCTCAGGAGTTGCTAATAGTTTGAACCTCTAGCTGCGTTACAATACGATGCATATACGTTATCCTTGCTTTATATTCTTCCGATAGGGACGGAGTGTGATACAAGTCCTTTTAAGTATTGCGATGGGTGTTTTAGTTTTATCGAGATCCCTCTTTTAACATATTCTTTGGAGCATTATTTTACTTACAAGAAGACTTTTTTTGTGCAGTATACCAAAAAGTTATCCTTCTTATGTGATACATGTAACTACTTTTTGCCAATTGTTCACACTAAAGATATCGATACTCATGGACTGTAGACGAAACATTGTTGGAAAATAACATAGCTTCCAGTTTGTCTCTTGTCACTTTTGGATTTAATTTAAATCATTTGCATTACTATAGCAACCACATTCTCAGGCATTATTGCACATTTGCTTTGTATTATTGTTCAACGTGCTTGTGAATGAAAGGCATGTGATCTCTAAATTAAATCGTTTCTTATCTTACTTATTTAGAGCTGTTGCCATATCGTTTCGTTTCTTCATAATTCGTTCGGATTTATGCCAACGAGATAACCAAGTCAGAAAACCCAATTTAAAACTGTTGGCTAAAATATGCCGTACTAAATCACTAAAAGAGAATGTCATTTGCTTCTAAAACCAGCAAAAAGGTAGCATGTAGTATTCTTATAGTAAATAATTCCGATTTAATACAAAGTTCTGCTGACACTAAGTTTTGTTGGAAACCAAGTTATTCAGTCAAAACAATAGTGTACCACCCCTTTACAAAAGCAATTGTGGGAAAAGATTATTTAATGAATTTAGTTTGCGCGAACAAAGTTTGGGACGAAATGAAAACAAGCATATTAACATGTTTTTTATTCTACCCTAAGACTAATCAATCTGAAATGATTATGATTCAATAATCCGCAGCTGTATCGTCATTTCCTTGAAATATTGTTGTTTGTTGTACTTGGATAGTTTGATTAGTTTGTCATAATAAAGATTAATATGTAAAAAGGAAGATTTCTATATCTTCTGAAACAAAACATGCTGAACACTTAAGATGTAATTTATCTAAACTGTATGTGAGAGAGATTTACAATACGATTCTTAAAATTGAAAGTGCTAGACGATACTGCATTTCTTTCTAACGCGTATGGTTAGTGCTAGCCTGTCTACAGACCAAGAAATTATATTAGGATATGATATATTGATAGTTGATAGTTTTGACAATTTTACTCTTATTTCTTCATTTATAACAATACTATCCATAAATTATTTTTTTAGTAATGAAAATAGAAATATATAACATTGGAATTTTGGAGCCCTTCCTTAATGGTATAGAACTAATTGCATTTAAATATGACTAAATATATGTTTCACAGTTGAAAAAAATATATAACTTATCATCACTTCAGGCAATTTTAGTAAAAAAAAATGTACTAGCTTCATTATTCAGACTGAGTCCAGTCTAGGTTAGTGCCTCATTTTTGGAATAACGATACATTTAGAGCGTTCCAAAAATCGCCAACAGCCATTAAAACATTATCATAAGTGCCCAAGCTTTTGAACTACACGTATACATTTGTTTTTCGAATAGAAATAACAGTTCAAAATGATGTTAATGGATCTACCCTCTTGTCCTCGTTAAGTCAAAAGTTTAAATAATGACAGTACATCATAAAAATATCTTTCAGCTTAAACTGCCTGACAGAATATCGACATATGTGGTCCCTGGTTCTTGGGAATGAAGCAAGAACCGGACCACAAAGATGTCAACCTATGCTCCGTTTTAGCTCCGTTTTAGC
>JAOXYB010029289.1:14636-30995 GCA_028565635.1 Phoronis ovalis
TCCCTGGTTCTTGGGAATGAAGCAAGAACCGGACCACAAAGATGTCAACCTATGCTCCGTTTTAGCTCCGTTTTAGCTCCGTTTTAGCTCCGTTTTAGCGTTGTTGTGCACCATATTTTCTGCATGAGATCGTATAAACTGTGTAAAGTAAGTGTAACAAAAATGAAAATTGTTGAAATTACAAAATTCTGTCTTGCCGGGTTACCCTAATTCAACTTCTTCCTTGTTTCGATCACGGGATTAAAATTTGAAGCAAAGCGACCAGGCTATATTGTATATTAACGTTTTATATCATTGGTAAATGTTTTTATAAAGAATAGCTGCACCCGCGAAAGCTAGGACAGTAATTCTTACTATTTCCATACTAACTGAATGTTTGCACTTGATCGTTTATTTGGTTAACCTTGGAATAAAAATAATGTTGGGAGTAATTGAGGACAGACAGTAATGCGCAATATAATACAAAACTATAGAATATAAGTTTGTTTAAACATGTTCTTCTTGATAAACATTTTACTATTTATAAAAAGTAAAAAACTAATTTCACTTATTTCATATTTAAAAATCCATTCACAAACCTATAAAAATATCTGTGTTTGCTAGATGCTTGAAACATACATATTTCGTCAACAGGGATACATATGACTTATGCAAAGGTGTCTATTTTTGCCCTATGCTTCACGTGAATGTCCTTAGACGTGACACTTGACTATATTCATATATACTTTAATTGAATTTTAATTATACGCATCTCGACATTTAGTGTGATTTGCGCATTGCGATGTAATAGTATGCAATTTACATTTTAAAACACTTCGTTCCAATTGTTTAGCAATGATTCACTTTGCTTTATGAACTGATAAACAGTAATATTCATATAATTGTTTCCATAATTGGCAAATGTTTGTAAACAAGATAGTTTAATGTATCAGTGTCAGTGAATCATGTCAAAGTCATTAACTCAACCGCGTACCATCTATGGTCTAGAACTGCTATTAGGCTATTCGTGATCTCCTTCAAATGTTTAGTTTCTAGATATTTCTAAAATAATGATTTATCAGAAGTGAAAGTCGTCACGTTTAAATAATTTTCATGCAACATTTCGCTAGATCCATAATCCGTGAAAATTAAATCTTACTTTGAACAGTATATAGTTATCTATTGCTCCAACTGAGACCCAACTAAATTATTTGAGAAATATTTCACTAATATCATCGAATGAGCATATATTGTAATAACACTCCAATAATATTAAGTGTGAATACATTAAAAATTCGTATAAAACGGCAATAGGTTAGAAATTCCGGTTTAAAAATATTAAAATATTCTGGTACATTGACTTGCATGCTGCGTCAGAAACTAATTGGTCAACGTGCCAATTATAACGAATGCTTCTGCTCATCTAATATCATATAATAAATTGAAAGCGACACGAATAATTGTGTTTAATTTGACGTAGAATTTCTATATTATTTTCTTTAGAATGATAGGTTGTGTGTCATCCACATGAGCTCAGCTAAAATATCTTCGTGTGAGTTGAGGCAATATATAATCAGTACAAGATCGGCCCTTCTTTGATCAAAATTTGCAGATTTTTATAAGAAGTTGATATTCGATTAATGTGGTTGCAAAGCAAATTAACCATATTTACACACAGGATTAACAAATCACAATTCAGTGCTTTTGCATTACTTTCTTACATCTTTTATTAGAAGAACTGCGAACATGATGGCTGTATACTGACACACGTTTTACATCTTTTATTAGAAGAACTGTGAACATGATGGCTGTATACTGACACACTAAATGTAATGTGCAGGTGCAGAAGAATAAGTGTTTTTATGGAGATGCATGAGAAACATTTTTACGCGTAGTTGTGTATAACCCGTCATTGCATGCAGTAAAAGCATTAAAATGATGACGATATATTACCTGGTAAAGTTTAATTAATATGTTCAGTAAGAGACTAAAATAATTGTGACACTATACAGACTATACAACTGAACTGATAAAAAATATGAGAACATTTATACTGAGATAATATTTACATTATAAATATTAAAACACAAAGAAATGATATGTAATTGCTTAACAGTAACACGCTTTTCGAAGCCTTCCAACCTTACTGAGCAGCTTTATTTCTAGACCCTTGTTGTTTTTTTAAAAATATGTATGGAAATAAATTAATATGTTGTATGTGACTAAGTTTAATATCTAAACAATAAAAATTAAAAAAAAAACAAAAAAACGTGAGCATAACATATGTTCTCACTTCGATTTACGAGTCTTTTGGATTTGGGTTTCTTAAAGGACGACTGAGAAGATTTTTTCTCAAAAATCAGTCGGACTCAGTGTTTGGAAAAAAAATATCCATCAATTAATTTTTAAAAATATTTCTGTACGATGGCGTAATGTTTTGTTAATGCTACTAGAAAAAAATATAGATTAATATAAAATGTATACAGCAACAAACAACACATACATATGCAGTTTCTTATGTACTAAATTCGACGGTATTTATCTAAGAAAATTAGATAACATTTAACAAAAAAAACAAACAGTAACAACACCATGTAGTAGATATAAACAACTTGCATGTATATTATATAGGCATATTAATTAAAAGCAAGTTTTGCCTAAATTTTAGATTCTAAAACACGCATGAATACTGAGATTGTTTGGCACATTGTTAATACTAGAAGACTCCAAGAAATGCAGCAATAATGAGAAAAATCCACTTCAGGGTGACGTCATTTACCAATACAAATTTGCTTGTACTATGTCTTTACCTTCAAAATACTTTTATAGGAATAATTTATACTACATCTGTGAAATTAATATGTTCCTCTTGAATGACTTGGATTTTTATTATCTGGGACAGGTATAACAATTAAGCATATGTTAATTAAATGGTCATGTGCTGATTAGATATGTGACGTAACGCGACATAAGGCATGTGCAAAACGCAGGTAGATCAACAGATCAAAAAGCACACGATTTAAGATATAGTTACTACGACTCCATGCAGTTTGTTTAGTAACTTCTTAACCGGGAATTCCAATTAATACCATTAACCAGTCCAAATTGCTATAAAATGTTTCAATGATCTATTCCTGCTGACAGATGTCAGGCAATTATTTTCAATATGTCACGTGAACTTGTGCAACTGTGTAGGTTTCTTGCTGCGTTATCGGCCAATATTACACCAAGTGTCTAAGATACGCAGGTGGACCCTGGAAATTATTTTCAGGGAAATTAATTATTGTATGAAATATCTGCAGCTGGCATATCCATTTAGTATAAAAATGTGAGAAAATCAATTCAGACGTTGTAACGTTTATTCGCTATTGCTGAACCTCAACAGGCATGACTGTGTGCCTTATTTGTGCAGATCGTAAATATTGTCTTGGTAACCCAATAATACCAGCACTTAAATTTGAGAATTGTAACTTGTCTTCGGCTACTGGCTTTCACACACATTTTAAACAATTAAAAAGAGGGTGAGCTATATTTTATGTAGGCAGTATTATGTGTTATGTCATTTACGAGTTTAGATAGCTATTTTGCCATAATTAGTTTTAATTGTCAATTGAGAATTTGTTGCGAAATTTTTCTTTCCGTTAGGAGTATCGGATGAATAAGTTTGCATTGTTTCATGTGTCTAGTGTTATAAAAGCAACATGCCTGTTGGGCCCACTGATCTGATGATACAGTTCAATTTGAACAGCTATTTTTGGCTGGAATTGCGTAAAACGATTGTGATTTTGCTACCAAAATAGCAAACGAAGTTTAGTAGGTTCTATATTTACATTAATTTTGTTATTTTAAGCTATCAGACACTTAAAAAATATCCAGCTAGTAGATTCCTATGTGTGCCTGTAAACCATTTAATATATTTTGATTTACAAAGACAATCGTGTTCATGTTTCATTGAGACCCTACCTAAATACAAAACAGTAAAAAAAATCTCTTTTAATTAAAAAAACAATGAAAACAGAAATTGTGCAGTTGTTCTCTCTCTAGTCTCTTCGAATATGGACGTTTGCTTAATTTCCTTTGAAGAAAATTGTTGTATGACAATACTTCTCCAGAATCCTAAAAAATTAAAGTTTTAAACTATTTGATTCAAATCGATCCATTGTTTAACAATTGCACAAAATATTAAGAGATATTATGAAGAGTACGATAAAAAAGTAACAGGTAACCGGAGTATACAATTGTAGTGAAAAGCTGGTTTCCTATTGGCTAATAATAAACCACCATGATCTCCTGCATGACTATGAAAATCATGTTGACAGTTTAAGAAAATGTTGATGTCTTGAAATGGAAACGTCAAGCTTGAATACAGTTTGCTGTACAGATATCTACCCATTAAAGATGATATTTGTGACAGTCGCACGTGATATAACATAATGTAAGGCGAATTTAAAAAAATGTTTGTTAGTCTTCTCGAGCTCCCTAGTGCTAAAACCAGCCGAGACCAGTATGGAATCAAAAATATAAAATAATGGTCACACACGAATTCACAAAAACACACAGGGATATCCTTAACCTATAAATGTTTTGGACAGCGCGAGTGTTTAGAACACAGTTTTTTTTATTTCACGGTTAATATGAAATTAAAAACAGGTACATGGTTTCCAAAAAGCAATAGCATGACGTTTTTAGTTTGGCTTGTATATAAATATTTAATATTGCATTTGTCTAAACGTTTACTCTGTTGACGATTTGGAAGTTTGTTGAATGTCAATTCAAATTAATTTCATAAAAATAACTAACAATAGCCAAAGTTGGTATTTATAGCTGCCACCTGTTTTTCGTTTGTCTCCTATTCGAGCACTTTTTTCTCACAGAATCCACGGAAAATAAACACCTGTCTGTAAAAGATGACTCATTTACTGCAGACATTGATAATAACGACCGCGCCTCTGAATATAAACCCGGAATAAACACTGTTGCAGGTTGCTCCTAGGACAATCCTGCACGATTACAATTAAATTCCAAAAAAGCTATTTAGTATTTGTTGCTGTGATAAAACTGTCAGTTTGACAGTTGATAGTATTAAGACCAGGAAAAATCAGGCACATTGACTAAATTGTTTACATACCAAACGTGAAAATTATCTAAACATTGTCTCTGTATCTGTTTCTACTTTTCAATCATCACCATGTAATGAGAAACTTTCGTAAACATTTAATTTTAGGTGTTGCTGTTATAATTGGATATATTAAATCGATCAGTTTTAACAACAACGTCTTTTCGTTGTATCGCCAACTTTTCCCAGATAAAATCATTGCGGGCGAACAAAAAAGTTGTGCACCTATTTATAGCTACTATCATGACATATTATGCAGGGGCCCCGGCAGGACTCGTCTATTAATTACATCACATGGTATTTTTAAATTAAAATACAATCATGCACTTACTTTGTATTCTTTTGTGATAAAAAACAACAACGCAAATTTTGTCAGCACTTGCCTTGGTATGATAGATGCTTGTGTACGGACTTGATACTTGCGCACGAAGTATATGTCAGGTTTTACTAAGTAAATGGACGCTTTGAATGTTATGCTTTTTTTTAAGAGAATTTGGTTTTAGCACAAAAATACAATTATATCTGTTAAAATGTTGCAAACCATGGTTCTTGGGAAACGATACACATAAAACCAGAATGTGTTGGACCTAAATGCTTTCATTTAATTAAAGACGGCCACTCAATTCCAAATGCCCGCATGCATTGCCGTTGTAAGTAGTTGAAGTGTAGACCGCGGCATCATAGACGAAACTTGTTAAAGTTTTTTATTTCAAAGAAGCATCTGTTTATGATATTAAGAAGGCAGTGAAACAGGCGTTTCTTGACTTATCAAAAGTCGACATGCATCGATTCTGCCAAGGCGCCTTTGAAAAAGAAAAGTAAATTGACTATGTAATTTTGATAAGTTTCAACGCTTCTTGTTTCCCTCGCTTGTTTCATTATGGTATTTAAACTAATGATGAGAAACACAGCTAATTTAAAATGTGTATTAAGCTATATACAATATATACGAGCGACTTGTATAACGATTTTAGTAACGTGCAGATTACGTTTATGTCCTCCGACAATCTAGCTTCCTTCATCAAATTTTGTGTTCCCATATATATATTTTTTTCTTACTCTCCATTTTTTATTTATTGCTTATTACTGAGAATGGGGAGAGAACTTCATGTTACAATCTTGAGCTATGTATAAATCAAGAATTACGTTGGAGCACTGGGAGCACGGACTGGGGGAACACTGGACAGACAGCAACATAATTAGGATAGCTGCCGTTGGCAGCAGTACTATTGGCCGAACTACTAGCAGGCTATTATCTCGAAGACAGCCCTATGGTACAGATACGGTCGGTGCTTGAGGTGTGATATCTCTGGGGTATCCAATTGTTGACAATAAGGTCAGAAGGCTATTTAGAGGTCACAGTTCAAATTTCCACATTTGGTCAAAACGTTCCAAAATGTTGACTTTGGGTAACACTCATTTGGATGATGTCTAAGGTTATTTAGGTGCTAAAAGGTCAGATTGTTTTGCCAAATGTAAATTTGTCATGTAAATTTATCTTCTACTAACAGAGGTTAAATGATTTTTCAGATTTTTCATTAATTAGGAGTTCTGTTTTAGGTAGCAAACCTATTAATTTTGTTTTCCTGCTGGCCTTTACTTTTTTACAATTTTCAATATGCTGTAACCCCAAAGGTTTACTTCAAAAACAATTAAATGTACGTAAAGAAGTTGCATATTGGGGTAGGCTATTAGAGGTCTTAAAGGTCAACAGCAGTAACCCTTGCCGTTGCTAAAAGACTCTACATAAAGGTCTACATAAAGGGCGTAGATATGATCGCTCATCAACAAAACAGCATATGATTAAAATGGTCCGGAACAATATTTTCCCAATAATATGGTAAACTTATACCAAAACGTGCATGTGCAAAGTTTATCATTTCTAATGTTCATTTTGTCGACATGCTTTTTGTCTTCAACTTCAGATTGATTTTACATCACTTAGCAGATTTAGATGTAAGATATTGTCGTAAACACCGTATGGTACTATTTTTTAAGGGGAAGATGCAGTAGAGTTCATGAAGTTTAAGCAAGGTAAATGATGTCACAGCTATAGATTCTGTTAATTCTAATATTTCCCGGAAATATTGTGATTTTTATTGCTGAGTTTCTGAAGGTACTACAGAACGATTTTTTTTCAGTATTCATAAAAAAGGTCTACACATATTTCAAATAATATTTCATTAAACCGCAAGAGCATAGCTGATAAGCCTAACCTCTACACAAAATATAGATCTTGTAAAATTTACAGAGATAGCAAATTAAAAATGGCAGTATGTGCCTGTCTCTGTATGACTTAAAGAAAAATATGTTTACCATAAGTTACCAAAACAAAATCAACAACATGGATCTAAACTTGGAAGCTGAACCCTATGATAATCTGACAGAACGTTCCCTGTGTGGATACTTCACAGATTATTTGTAGGATGAAAAAACACATCTAACTCTTAAATTCATCACACTATATTATATATACTTAATTTTGTTAATCGAATATATTACAGGCAACTGTTTCAACTAATCAAGATATCTCGCAATAATATCTAAAACATGTGTTGATTACAGGGATGGATTCTACCGGAAAACAGTGTACTTAAGCCAATATCACGAAAATTACAATTACTATTACTGGAAAACTATAATAAAAGCATTTTTGGACATTGTTTATCTTTATTTATGCGGGTAATATATGATTCATATTAATTCATGTACATGTATGCAATATCTATGTACAAAATGAGTAACAATACTAAATGGCATGAATTAAAATAAATAATAATTTGCTCATCGTCCATCAATTTCTACAATGACAGGTAACCCATGCAATACAATTTTACTTTTAGAAATAATCCATGTACACGTAGGGGAAAACCTTTAATGCTTATACCTGCTATTGTTTTTGTTCTGTGACTGTTAAAAATCTTAGTTCATTAAGAAGGGAATTATTATGATCAGATATGATTTTCAAAAGTTAATAATATTTCTATTTTTTAATTATTTATAGTTATGTCGTTTTCATTTGTTTTAATACACGTCCATCCTCAAAAATAAACCCGCCATGCACCACACTTGTAGGAATTAAGATTTGACTAATACTTTGTTATAATTCCTGGGACAATCAAAAGCATGTTCTGTAATTAAATAAAGGTCGTACTAAAGAAAGAAGGGGAAAGTAGTACGTTTCTAGCATTGCTTGTTGTTTCATTAGATTTCATCTAGTTAAGGTACATCGCACCAACACGAACTTTAAATCAAAACACATTGCAACACGGTTAAATATTTATAACATGTTGTTTCGCACCCTAAAAGTTCAAAATGTTGTCTGAGCAATGTTTTAATGGTACAAAAACAGTTTTGCAGAAATAGTTAAACTTTGATGCTTGTAGTTTATGTAGGACCAACTGCAGTAAGACCTTATTATACGAAAAAGCTTAACGAATGACATTAAAACAGAAGAAATGTGGATAATATTTTTTTGCCTGCATAAGTGGAATTACATAAGTATTTTTTATATTGTTCACCTGCAATAGCAATGAAAACAATTTTCCAATGAATAAAGTGCAGATCCAAGAAACCAAACTGAAGATCACAATGTTTCCCCTGTGTTTTCCGCATGCGTTCTCGGGGACTCAGGGAGTGCACTGGATACATATCACTGTAGTACACTACAAAAATACAATAGTTCGAGTTGATTTGTGCTTATCTAAGGAACATGCTGTGTATGTTGTTCAGCATTCGTGAAACAAATTTACTGTTGTTTTTTCAGCCCAAGACTTCAGACCGCTATTCATTCGGATACCTAATCAACGATTAGCGTCAGTGAGTGCAAAAAATATTACTGGTAGTGACGTAGAAGCTTGTGCAGAAAGTTGTGTGAAAGAAACAGAGTTCGAGTGCTTATCGTTTGATTTTATTAATATACGTAAACAATGTAGGCTTCATACACGCTCGCTTCCAAGAGCTAGAAAAATAACTCAGGCGGGAACTGACCATTATAAAAGTGAGTATCAATGCGTACTTTTGGATTGTCTATAACTCATAATTATAAACAACAACAAAGTCGCGATTTCAAATTAAATGTTTAGTGTGTATATTTTTTAGGAACCTGTGTCATTTCTACACTTCAAATGCAACATATGCAATCTATATGCCACCTAGCGACAAAACAATTGCTTTATATGCAGCAAATCAGAATAAGCAAATTAAGTTCATAAATTTCATTTAAGAAATAACAAAATTTTAATTTCTTGAAGTGAAACAAGCTCGCCAACAACTACTGGGTAACAAGTAATGTTTTGTCTCCATTTGAAATTAATATGAATTATATTTCTTTCAGCTGCGTATGAGAAGCTTTTCCAACGCATTCCAAATCACGTTGTCACGTTAACTCATACTCGTAAAATTGCTTTGGTTACTATTGAAGAATGTGCTCGAGTGTGCTACTTGGAGATGCAGTTTTATTGTCGAGGTTTCGACTATGAAACGGAATCCAAGGTTTGCTGGTTAACGGATAAAGACTCCCAGTTAGCTGGCGGAGCACGGATATATAGTGGGGCTGACTATTACGAAAGAATACCAGGTACTGGAGAATGGCATTTGAACGAATGTGTTTTTGTTATTAATAACAGTATTAATAAACAGTAATGTTTAGGCTCAAAATGTATCACTAAACCGTACTTTACACGCACCATGGATGCTTGTTTTTTTTTTGCTTCTCGTGTGGAGGTTTATAATTGTACAGACTTTCATTAGAAGGGGTGTGTGTGCTCGTGTGCCGTTTACGTAAGTATTTTCATCTTCTAGCACTTTAAGGGGAAGATCTGTTAAAAGGTTAGACGCACGGTCTTTTAGAAATTAATGTATTCGTAACAAATTATGTTATTGCCTGTTATTGCTGTGTTCTGTCATAAAGTGTCATCCGTATTTTAATTAAATGGCATACGTAATTGCTATGATTTTAGATGGTCCTCTAAGCAAATTTATCAACTATGGTTTTGGGACTTTGCGCCCACTTGTTGAGAGCCAGTTATACAGCAAAGTTCAAAATGGTATAGATCTGGAAGAATGCGCCCGGCAATGTCTGGAAGAAGCTAGTTTTCATTGCCTGAGTATTGATTATTATTTCTCCAGCAGTAGTTGTCATATGTCGAGGTACATAGCTGCCAACGTGTATGGCATGATAACCTCACATAACAATGGTGTCAGAGTTATGCACTACGAACTGAAAGGTATATTAAAGAGTTATTGTCTTAAATATAGTTTATATTATTGACCAGAATGTCATATCGTCCCGATTCCAACCGTATCTCTTTTAGCCGTTTGAACGCAATATTTGTCCTCTTGTGTTTAATGACATAGTAAGATTTATAAGATTTTCCTCGTGCTTTCCAACTGCTGTTGTTGTTTGCCATTATAGCTAGCTACAAGTATCCTTGTGCAGTTTAGAAAAGCACATACAGTACTCTGCGATGCTATTCACTCCTATTGTTTTTAAACAAAACATTGTGTGCTATAAAAATCTGTTAATATATTTTTATAGAAAAATACCTGCAATATTTCTACTCCACTCCTTATTCGGTAATACTTGGTAACAACCATAAGACATACACTAGAGTGACACCCAACAGATGTGCCCGTATGTGTATGATGGAAGAATCGTTTATCTGCCGTTCGTTTGATTACCAGGTAAGAATTCGGAAAACCAGAAACTGTAGCTAAATATTAGAAATGTCAGCAACTAATGGGAGCTGTAGGGGGGGGGGTTTGAGAGCAGCGAGCATTGTGGTCTGTGTGGTCTGTTAAGTCCGAGCACGCGATCATCCATTTGACTCTTAAATGCGAGCAGTGAGCCTTTCGTTTACTTGCCTCTTAAAGCGAACACACTCTTAAGTGGGAGCAAGGAGCATTTGCATTGCTTAAGTGGGAGCATTGCACCCTTGGGGGACCCCTACGCACCTCACTAATAACTACTTATACAATTGGACAACACACTTGTGTCATTGTGATTGTATTTGCCATAACCATACGTTCGTGAGTCTGCTGTGCGCATTAGAGCTAATGAGATGTTACTTCAAAAACGCTGTTTTCAATATCTTATTATCGTATCTTTTTTTCAGATCAGAGAGGGTACCTGTTTGCTAAGTATAAAAACGGGAAGTGACGTTGGAGGACTTTTCAACCAAGAACTGGCTCAGATCCATCACTTTGAGATGAAACCTATATTAAACTGCGGTGGAAATCTTACTTCTGAAGAGGGAGATTTTGCTTCACCAAACTGGCCACGTCAATATGCCCCTCACGAACAGTGTTCTTGGTCTGTCAGAGTTGAACGCTTTAAGGTGGGTTAACATTGACATTTTATCATTTTTTTGAAGCCCAAACTCAGGTTATGCCACTAAAGATTGTGAATGTCGCAAAAATGCGTCTTATACTGTTGTTACTTTCCGTGCAGACTGATCTCAGACCCTTTGGGTAAAAATGTAACTTTTATTTTTTGAAAACTAATTTTGTCTTACAATTTGTCGAAAAAAAGACATATATATACCAAAAATATGGAACACAGGTTAAAGTAAAATCAGATCCTTTACTGCATTTATAACTAGATTGCATATCCCATTGCATAATATAAGAAAACTTTTAAAATGAGTATCAATAATTGTTAGGGAGTTTTGAGTTTATATGCACC
This sequence comes from Phoronis ovalis, assembly GCA_028565635.1. NCBI lineage: Eukaryota > Metazoa > Phoronida > Phoronidae > Phoronis > Phoronis ovalis. The sequence continues at coordinate 26,417 of JAOXYB010029289.1, forward strand.
TATTGTTATAAATATCATACTAGCACAGTAAAGTAGCTTTGGTTAATACGTTTCAGGTTATACGATTTAACTTCATTCGTTTTGATCTTGGAATGCAATCGAGTAACGGTTGTGACGATTCCAATGATAAATTAATTTACATAGAACGTACTTCAGGCGGTCACCATACGCCGCGCTGCCTACGATCCAGCAACAAACGCTTGTTATCAGAGACAAACGAAGTAACTATGACTTTCATAACAAATGGACAAGATGACGCTGCTGGATTTCGTGTGTTCTACGCATCGGGTAAGCACAAAAATTGTTTAAACAGTTGAACACGGACATCGTATGCCTGTTCCATTATGAAATTTGTTTTAAATGGTCCATATTTTTATTTACTACATGCTCCAACGTAAAAGTTAGCAAACTTTTTATTAGTTTTTTATTTCATCACTCCAACCATCTATCATCTCAGCTCACATATTGACCTCCTGATCTCCTGGTATTGCCCTTGGCGCTAATTCAACCATCTCATATAGGGAAGCATAAAAGACCACCTCTTGTAATTGCTTTACCCTCGCCAGAGTCGTTTTACCAGTGTTGCTGATGCGAATATATAAATAAATACCAATGTGCAATTCGAGTAAAGAAAAAAACAAAACTACTACCATCAACCTAACATACTTGAACGTAGTACTTATGATGGTGACACTATTTATGCCGACTTAGTCTCATCATCTTGTTTTCATTTCAGAATGGCCTTGCGCTGCAACTCTCACAGAAAACAACGGAGAGTTCGCTTCACCTGAATGGCCAGACAATTATCCGCCTGGTTCAAAGTGTAATTGGAATGTAAAAGCGCCATATAACCACAAAATTATCCTCACATTTGCACACTTTGAATTACAAGAGCCAGCGAACGGGGAATGTAATACAATAAGTGATCACGTGATTATTTATGACGGTGAACAGGACACGAGTTCCGATATTGGAATATACTGTGGTACACAAGTTGTACCATTTCATTTAGAATCAACAGGAAACAATTTAAAAGTTATATTTAACAGTGATTTACAGGAGCACAAATCAGGATTTCATGCAACGTATAGATTTGAAGAATTACCTCATATATCGACAACAATCTCGACAACTACTGGAGTTATATCCACTAAACCTATATTTACTTCAAGGACACCTGATATCCGAACAACTTTAGGATTTAACTTACTATTAACTACTTCACATCCAGGTGAATTGAATAAAAATATAACCACCGAAAAAACATTATTCGGTAAGTTGAACTTCGGATGCAAATGGGCGAACCTGTTCTGATTGCTATGCATCTTTCAATTCCTTCCCAGCTGAAACAAAAGACGAAAACTAAATATCCAAATGCATCTACATCTGCTGATATATGTCGAACGGCAGCAGTAAAGAGTTGCGCATTAAATCGTAAAGGTCTATTGAGATAACAGAGTTCGAAGAACTACATACCAGCAGAATACTTATTTGCCACTTTAAGCACGCGTAGTAATAGAAATTTCAAAAATATATTCTTTTGAATATTGTAAAATTTTACAAGGCAATATTTTTTTCTGTAGGTGATAAAGATGGTGGTAGTAAAAGGCACACATTTGACAAAGCTACAGAAAATACTAGTAAACGCAGCTTTGAAACAACAATATGGGTCGTAGCTACTGTGTTAACTGTGATGATAATAGCAGTGGCAATAGGAATTATCATTGTGTGTAAATACCGCAGGTAATTTGCACTAAGATTCCTTCCAGGAATATTTATTTTGTTTGGAAATGCATGCCTATTAATTGTGATTGTGTTTGATATAAGGTAACCAATAGGGTAGGGACCTCGTGGGTTATTACAAAAGTAGTCGTACCAACAGTACCTTCTCCTTTTCCCGCTTTCCTTTTCTTATCTGGTACACCATGTTTAGTATTCTAACATTTTATAAAAAAAAACTCTTGCAAGGTTCAATTTCATATTGGTGAAATACATACAGTTTCAGTAGCAGCTGCTGATGTCACAAAAAACAAAAGCATATCCTATCAAGCTCTATTATAATGTTGCATTCGTTTTCTCCACAATTTCAGTCAGTTATACGTTGAAAATGTTAGTAACACATTAATCTTAATTATAGCATGTGGTAAAGACCATTCTATTTTTCAGAAAGACTGCTCGCAAGCGTTGCTCACAGAAGAATCTCACTAGTCATGCGGAGACCACTTCTCTCTGTAACCAGCCAAGGTATGAACTAATTAACGTTTTACACTAATTAAGAAATGAATATTATCTGACTGAGGAGAACTAACCCAGGAAATTCTAGAGAACTATCGGAATAAGGCCGAGCACTGGCAAGCTGAGTAGAGCATCCATCGACATTTGTTCCATCTGTAGTTCTTGTAATTTTTTAACAGATATTTGGTAGCATTTACTATGTGTACCTTGTTCACGAATAATGATGCTTTAGTTTTTAGCAACGTAGATTATACTCGTACTACATAAAAGCAATCGAATCCAATCACACCTTCTGATATACTTTCAGTATAACTCCCACAGAATCTTCAGTGCCTACAACCCCGATCAAGACCTTCTTTTCTAATCCACTATACTGTAAAGGAAAAAGGAAGTCTGGGTCGGTGTGTTAGCAGGGTGGACGACATCGCAACCTGTGTCTACGGACGATGTCAGTTGTGTTCCGTTGCCTGACACGTGTTCCCTGCTGCCTATATAGGCACTATATGTCAGCTATCTTGCAAAAAGTTGGTGCAACATTTCAATGGGAAGAACTTTTTAAGTCGTATGAATGCAAATTTTTTACAGATGTGGATTTTCGGAATATGCGTAAGCTTCGAACATAATTGTATGCTTAAAAAAAAATAATTATGAATGGTTTTGTTTATATTTTGATATCAAAATCTGATAACAATTCTGCAATTGGTATCAGGACAAACCAAAACAAAAGTGATTTTAAACATCTGGTATCATAACAACTGCTTCATAGGCTAAACTTAAAAGGTAACGAAAACTTTCAACCTTAATCGTCTTAATGATTATTTTTTGTAAGCAATAAATACATACCTTATATCTTGTGTGTCCATAAGTATAACAATTTTACAAATCAATACTATTACCTAATTGTTGCATAATAGAAACCTTTCAGAATGTTCCTGAATAATTTCAACTAACCTAATATTTCACCTTTATGTGACCTTAAGGTCTTAATAAGTACTAATGCCACAGCGTTGACGCTATGTCCTTGTTCCTAAAATGTTATTGAGCATTTGAGCCAGAGATTGCATTAATGAAGGCAGTGTTAGTGAGAGGATGTTATAGATTCCGTGATTTGATGGCCAGCTCGATAGTAAAAACATGCGAGGACTGCAGTTCCACATCTGCGAAATTGTTTCTGTAATTTATTATAATGCTATGAGGACTATGAGGTTCGCAGTTGTGAAACTGCAATCGCAAACTCTATTGTACTCCCTTTATTATTATTATTGTTCCACGAAAACATGAAAGACGACGACTTAAGTTCCAGGCATGGCTAGAATTAATTTCAACTGAGGGTTTTTAGGAATCAGGTTGTCTTCACTTATCTACTTGCCTACCATGTGCAAGTTTTTCTCTGTGTACATATACTTGTTCAAAGACAAAGATATATTAAACATATTGTATATATAATTTGCAAGATGTTATCTACTTTTTTTGAGATATTGTGATATAATTATATTTGATGATAACGTTTGCATTACCGTCCATGTGTTGTATTTGTGTAAGGATATTCGAATAAAACTAATAAACATGTTCTTTATTGGATGTTGTTTTATTTACAACAAGATCTCCTATGGTGTTAGGGATGTTGTTTTGTAGTGTTCTCAAACATGGAGATGAGTGCGGCTACATGCTCGGCCATTAATTACATTTACTGGTAAGTGAGTATTTGTTTGAACGAGTTCTAGAAATATTATTTGTTTCCTCGCAAACAGATCTATGAACATTCTATATAAGCAGTCTTATCTGTTGAATTCGCCTGTATTATTTTACATATGCTGCTTATATGCTCCATAAACACAAACAAGGAGGGACTAACAAAATATAGGAACAGCTTTGCCTACGGCAGCAATTCTGATCTCATGAATATTTCAGAATTTGTGAGACGGGTAGCAATTTGTCATAAGGCCAACCGCAAAATATATTTTGCCTGTTCCAAATATTAAGTAGCTGGTAAGATGGCTAGTCTCGTCCAGGTAACTTTTATTTATACTTTGAGATTAGTTTTGGGTAGTTTAGTGAAAATATAGATTAATATAATTACACATTTTTGGAAAAGTAGAAAAGGATTATATAAAATTATTTACTTGTCTTTCACATGATTATGTAATCAATAGGAAGTCCATAATTGGAAAATAACGGACGAGTTTACTATAGTCGACGTCATGTGAGAACCACAATAACAACCATAGTCTCTAACACAGACTATTGTATAAATGTACTAAACTACTCATTCGGTGAGTTGTAAACAACTCCGAGAGTGTACCCCCAGCCAAGAATGCTGCCAGTTGGAGAGACTGGCCCTAGT
>JAOXYB010029290.1:0-11477 GCA_028565635.1 Phoronis ovalis
ACAAAATTTGGATTACTACCCTACAATTTCAAAAAATTTGGATTGGGTTTGCTACCACAAGCTAAAATTTTGGATTGTTCCGCGGCACATCCCCGTAGTCAAAAAACCTTGAGTACCCCCCCAGGGCTTATTTCAGCAATGCAGAATTTTAACGGTGATTTGCAAAACAATAAATTCCCTAAAAAAAAACAGCAATATAGAAAATTACGAAATTTCTTGAATTCTGCTAGGTATTATATGTCACTCAATCTTTTTCAACTTTTTTTCAAATATTATGTTATCAAAATGTTAAAAATAACATAATAATTTCAGGGTCACACAGGAAAGTGGAATGTAATATAGAAAGGACATTACTGTAGCATTTTTAAATAAAAATAGTTAAAACTATTATTATAAAGCAGTTGAGGTCAAAAGCTTAATATAATGCTGAACAATGGCTTCTAGTCAAGGCTATTTACTTTCTTTTAAACACTTTAATCACAAAATAATATACTATCCATACTGTGCTAGTGTTCTAAGCAACCTACAATACAAATAAGAGGTGGCACCTGTCAAATCACTTAGTATACACACCTTTGCATCCATTTTCGGATCATCAAAGAACCCCTCTGGTAATGTCTCAGAAATACTAGTGTGTTTGGTTTCTATTACTTCAGGCTCTGTTGATGATGAAGGAATTCCACCGTCAAAAAAATCTGAAAATCAAGGCAATAAACAATGCAAATTATAGATACTGCAATTTTTTCATGCAATACATATAGTATTTTGTCTTTTTGGCTTGTGATGTGGCATATTGTTAATAATAATAATCCAATCATAACTTTAATGCAAAACTGAATCTTACTTTTGAACAAGAAAATCGAAAGCAACCCTGACTAAAAGTCATGTTTTAATTTATATCTGATTAATTATCTACTCGATATTGTCATAAAAAAATTTCATTCTGATAGGATAATGATATTTTAATAATCTTCTGTTACATGGTACAGCAGAGCACACCACACAATTATTTATACACTTCTAGAATTTAACATAAAAATTAATGTTTTTCACTGCAAAATACCGATAGAATTAGAAGTATTTTGCAGTACTTCATATCTACAGAATCATACAATATGGTAGTTGAAACAATATGATTGGTTTGTGTCAAAGGTTAATCTCCATGAAAATGAATTAGCATACTGTTATAAATTCCACTTGTATCACAAACATAACATTTAGGGAGTTTTAAAATCATGAAAATATGTTCTAAAAAAATGCTTAACTGATGGACGATCAATAAGGAACATAGAAAAGGCATTAGGTGTACAATACTGCATGGTTTATGTCAATATCATTTCTGTTTACCTGGCATTGGTATGATCTTAAAACAACTATTTGTTATCAGCAATAATTATCTTGATTTTATTGAGTAAATACTATGTAATTGAACAATGACACAGTAAAATTACCATAGAAGCTCATGGACAATTAAATCAATTTTTCTAACGGATTTATCCAATTAAAGTATAATTAAACAATAATTTGCATGGAAGGCTGATAAACGAAACCTTCAGCAGAGAGTGAACAGAAATTATCTTCAAACTCATAATTAGAATTCAAACGGCGTGGCAAATTTCACGGCACATTCATAATGTTTCACAACAAGGGTTTAAAGATGGACGCAGCCATTGAAAACGATGGAAGAGTAAATGACCCAAATATTTCACCATCACAAGAAACTTGCAGTTTGGAGATACCAGCACAAATCATGGATACATATACGACTGCAACAAAACCCGATCACAAAGCAAGTCCCATATATTCTATCTTTGAACCATGGTTTGTCGTAATGAAATTGTTTGGTTTATTTCATGAAACGCGATATATTGTGAAAGATGAGCGTGGAACTACTTCAACAAGTTCCAAAACAACTGGACTGACACTCTCTCAGATTTACAGTATATTTGTCATATTCTTATTGTCTCTATTGCTTGTCAAAACCTGCACAACAATTACAATGTCGGATACTTTTGGCGAAGTGTTATTCCTGAAACTTATGGTAGTTTTGTGGCAGCTTATGTGTGGTGTTAATTGCATCATATTTTTCATTTTGTGCCACAAGGCAGATCACTTACCAAAAATATACTCAGAACTTCAAAAGGTACAGAAGGTTTGGAGAGACGGTTTTTGTTTGAAATCAATAAAGCGTAACATATATCTTATTTTTGTCTGTGGCTTTACGATGATGATAATAAATATATGTGGACTTCTGTACCTAATATTCTTCGAAACAGTTTTTGATGGAATAGCCTTTGCCCCATTTCATGACATTCAAGATACCTATGGCATTTACATGAAGATTGGGACATTCATTCTTTTTATATTTGCAACTGCTGCTTGGATATTACCATTATGTTTTCTGATGAGTATATGCTCTGTGGTGTACTCTAGTTTCAACAGTTTTAATAAAGAACTTGAACATGCAGTCACTAAAACGAACAAGCTTTCAGAAAGCATTGAAGCATGGAGGAGGAAACATTTCCATGTTTGTAAACTTGTTAACACTGTTGACAACAGCTTAACATCATTAGTTGCATGTGATCTTCTTATAAACATTGCTAACTCGTGTTTAGCATTGTATATTATCATTGGGGATCCTGGCACACACCCGGTCAGTTTGTTCGTAAATGTTTTTTGGCTTGTATCGCATATTGGTACAGTCTTGCTGATATCATTGGTGGGAGGATATCTGAATCACGCAGTAAGTACTTTTCGTTTTTTATATAATTTTTGTTACATAATTACAAGGTGTACTTGATTAAATATTCTTTCTGTGGCTTGCACAAATGACCCATAAAGTCAATTAAAATTGTTATTTACATTCAATATATATTCATGTTTACAGAAAATGAATAATGAACCCACCCACTAAGCACAGTATTTATTAAGAGATATGCTACGCAGAATCATAGAAAAGAAATCAGCTTAAAAGATGCCCTTGAACACAATTTCATAGTGTGATTCCTCTTTTATCTGATCATGTTTAAAGCACTGCTGCACTCATTCTTAATTATACAGCACAACCAAAGTATGTCTTTTAACTGCCTTTCGCACAAAAAGTGATGGTTACAAATATTTACGGACATTCATAATATATTAAGAAAGACAAACAGTACAGTGGATCTGGTTCATACATTTTCAAACATTGTTTGTACTTGGAAAATTGAAAATGGTACAGTATATACAGCTATTTGGAAAAAGATAGATTTTAACTACAGATGTACCAAAATTTAGCATGAAATAGTCAAGCCAAAAGCAAACTCGAAAACATTTTGTATCTCAAATTCATATTTACCATTTAAACATCCCTTATAAGTTTTTTCATGCAGCAATCATATTCTTTATATCACTTTTATTGCAGGCACACGCATCTTTGGACACACTGCATGAGTTTGAACTTGATTCACATGATGAAATTAATGTACAAGTTCAGTTCTTTCTCAGTAAGCTAACTGGTTCACCCATTGGTATTTCAGCCATGGATATGTTTGTTATAGACAAGCCTACAGTTCTAACAGTACGTTAGTATTTGTTATTTTCAACCAGCTTTTATCTATTGTAACTGCACTCTGCTAATTGGCAGTTTTTGAAACTTTGAAATTTTTGAGCAAGAAAATATTTTTTATGAAAAATCAGCTTTAAGATTTAAAAGATTTGGAGAAGTAAACAAATTCAACATGCTTCTAGTATTTATTTCTTACGCCATAAAAGTGTTTTCTCACAATAAGAAATCTGTTTAGGTATAATTTTTTTTAAAAATAACATAATTTAAATAAATCAACTTCAGTCTCACAAATTTTGAAGCATTGTTTGTGTACAATATGCACTTAATTAATGTGCCAAATTCATAGTATCCCTTATTTCTTGTTTCCAGATGTTTGGTATGATAGTGACATATTTTGTGCTGATGATACAGTTTAAAATGCCATCTGTTACAGCAGTTGAAAAAAATGTGCTCGCATGTAATTGTACGGGAAATCTATAAACAGGAACATTTATTCAATTCTTTTTCTGCATATAATGTTTCCGATTATGGGTAATCACAAAGTTCTTAGTTTGTAATATGTTTTTTCTTATGCAGTTGTGTGATATTATGCATGTATGCATTGCATTATTGCATTGCATGGCTGTAAAATCAAAAATGTATTGGGCTGTCAAAAATTCAGTTTCTTGCAACCTTAAAACTGAATACCTTCATAAATACTGTAATCTGATACTCTGTGATTATTGTTAAACATTCAAAATTTAATATTTTATCAAATCTGAGAACACAATATCTGTCAGATTGTACTTGGTTCAGTGCACTATAGTGAACAGTTAAATCAGAGCAGTGAAGGCAGCACTAGATAAACTATTCAAAAGAAATTAAAAACACTTTATTCTCTTAAATTTGTTGGGAAACAGGATAGGATATGTGGCACTAAAACTTCTTCCATAAAAATGCACCTCTTGTTTATGTCAAAAGAAAGATGGTCTCCTTGAAATTAGCTAAAACTAGCAAATTTAGCAGGGATATTGTTATAATTACATTATAGTTTTGCAAGACAGCTGGAATTATGCTTAAGCGCCTACCTAAAGGATGTGGATATGGGGTAATAAGTGAGCCAGAGCTAACAAATGTAAATTTTTAATATTTATATGTGGTTTATGTAGGTTCTACTGTTAAAAATTAATGTGTTTCTGTGCAATTTTAACATTTCTTTTTAATGTTATTAATTATATAATTATATAATAATGTGAATAAAACCAAATCAGATGGTGGAAAATTTATATCCGGTGTGTAAATAATTCAATTAGCCTACTGAAATACATAGCCAAGAGAACATTAATTAGGCAGAAGGCATCACCACTGGTACGAGTACAGAACATTCCCACTCTTCCAATATGGGTCCCGCACCATTACTGGATGACCACTGCTCAAGAATAACTAGACAGATTTTTGTTTTGCTGCAACAGCACATCCTAGTGGCTGCCATGCGGCCACATGAAATGAAAAATTGAATGAAAAGCAATGAATTCATTTTCAGACTAGTTTCATTAGAATTCAAGTAGATGAAAAGGTAAGAACTGTGCACAAAGAGCAGATAGGGGATTACATTTGCCTGCTGTTGGATGTAATTAATGTTTGGTGGAGAGTTTGACTGTTAATGGATAAAAACAGATTCTTGTTTAAAAAAATGTACAAAATGAGACTTATGTACCTGCTCTACATGTACAACTGTTTATACCTCAATGTTCCCTTAACTAGATGATGCAGATAGAATTGCAGCCAGCACTTACTATTGGTGATGATGAACTACACATTACTTGTACTTACCTGCTGGTAAGCCAGCTGTAGTTGATACATTTGTTGACTTGTGTGTTACTGTGTTTTCTTCTTCACTTTCGTCTGATGATGATGAATATTGTGCCAAAGACAACGAATCAGGTTTTGGCTGCTTTTCACTGGAGTCAAAGAAATCATCCGGAAGACTATCTGCTACAATGTAATATTACAAAACTCTAACAAAGCACAAATTAAAATACTGTCTTTCAAGCTAATTTCGAAGTTTGTATAAAACTGAATTTTGGTTCAAAAAGCCACTTCATTACTATTATGTTTTACATTATGAAAATATTAAAATCAGTTAATATATTTACAATATATTTCTTGCTTTCATTTGATGAGAACAGTGTTTGTTTTACCAGGTGGAGCGTGTAGGAGGGCACATTCTTATTATAGCAAACATGAGGGCTTAAGACAAAAAATATCTTGTGCTAACAGCTAACAGTTATATGACATGAATTTATTTTTTAAAATACGGAAAGACTGCTATTACAACAGTTTTCAATTTTTTCTTCAAACATCTATTAGTAGGAAATTAAAGTACATGTACATTATTCATACTCTCAACAGATGGCAATGTAACTTGTAAATAATTAGAAGTATCTGACAGCACTATTTTGCTAATTATAATTATCAGTATGTGGTTAATAATATGCCATCAAGCAGCTTGTGATTATAGGACCTAACTTTCTGCATTTCAAATGTCTTCAAAACTAAATGTTACCTACTGGACACTAAGCAAAACGAGCGACAGATGATATGATCCTTTCAAAATGTTATTTTCAAAAATCCCCTCTTTGAAATAAGGGGTCAATTCATCATTCATCCAACATCACATTACGCATTTGTTTTAGGAATTAAATAAATTTCAATTCATTGTAAAATAGATAGCTTGTTTTAAATAATTCCAAACCTTCTGAGAATCTGATAATGAAAGACATTTTATTTGATTTCTTGAGGATCAAACATACAGTGTATACAACAAATTGTAACTAAAAAGGTCCTATAGCACATATCACCTGATTTATCTATCTTGTAATACTTGTAATATATATTTTATAATTAGGAACTTTCAGATCGAATATTTTGTATACATGTGCAGAAAGATAAAATGTTTCCTGTTGCTGCCCAGGATACAATTACAGCATGCATGCAGGGTATGATTTCAGACCTGCTGATATCTTCACCTGCCCAACATATGATTACAGCACACTTGCAGTGTATAATTTCAGACCCTACTTTCACATGCCCAAAACACATTTGCAGCATGCATGCATTGTATGATTTCAGTCCCCACAATATCTACCATCGCCTATGGGCTTAGCTTCTGAAGCTCCTATTGTGTCATACCTTTTGACTGTTTTGCAGCAGCAGTAAGAATATCACCATCAGCTTTCCTCTTTACTGTAGCTGGAGGAGGCATTTGTTTACTGATGGGCTGGGTGGCTTTATTTTTCACAGCAAAAACATTCTAAAGAAAATTGAAGACAGTGTTTAATAGTTAGTAGGTATGTGAAATCAGCCTGGATGTTTCTTCGTTAGTTACTATTACTGAACTGTCCCAAAATATGGATAGTCCATATATAATAGGAGTGTTAAAAATGTATGATGAGTTAGATTGAATAACTATTTCAACAAAAAACTTTTTGGAATACGCTATCCCCTTCTACTCATAGCTTTGTACAAAGCTTCCAGGTTGGAATAACATGCAAAACAATGTTCATAAACATAACAAATGCTGGAAAAAGTATAGTATTGCCCTGAAATGAATGGCATGTCGTTCCAAAGTGCATTCAATTAATTAACTTTTAAAAAACAATCAGTTTTATAATTCTCTATTCAACATGATTCTACAGTGTAGTGATAAGTCTCCGAGACTATTTTTTTACATAAAAATACCTCTTTATGTGTCCTGCCTTGCGTGTGAGCATTCCACAGCAAATTTGACTTCACTTGACAATTGCATAGTACACAATACAGTTGACCAAGGTTGTTATATCTGAGGGGTGGTTAAAGTTATCATTATCCGACAGTGTTATAACTATTTCTAAATGCAGCGTATTGATAAGATTAAACAGTAAATAATGTGCAACATGTGTGATTGACAACTGTTATCCACACAAAATCTAATCATCGGAATCATGAATCTAACAGGCACTATGTCTAGCAATTCAATGCCTTCAATACGTTGCATTGTTTAAACAGTTTCCTGGAAAATATGATTAAGACCTCAAATTTGGAATCACTATACCCGCACAAAATTGAATACCATAATTTGTAGAAAACACTGGATTAGTCCCATAGCATACTATTTTGCGCCGTATTTGATTTCATTTGCCAAGCTATTGAATCGCAGTCACGAATCTCGTAAACAAAAGTGTATTATCTGGTACTTTTGGTACTATGCGACATGTCTGTCTGGGATTTGGTATATGATTGGAAGGCTGGGTCCATATGCGTACGCAAGAAATTGTCTTAAAAGGAGTAATTTTTCATCAACTAGGCACGTACATGTAAGATCCATTTTGCATTTAGGTTATGTATATTTAGCAAAATATTGGCAAAAATGGTGATGTTTTTAGAATGCTAAGATTTGCCAAAAACATATGTTTTTCACTATCAGACACTGATGTATAAAAAGTGCAAGTTTTTTTTCAATTGATGTCTGCCAAAGGGTTACTTTTATATAGGTCTGCATGTCTGCCAAAAGGTGTTTTCAGCAGTCTTATATATGCATTTAGGGCCCGGCGGTACTTGCCAAAAAACTTGGTACGGGTGCAAGCCCAAATGTAAGTAAACATTCCAAACATTTACCCCACAGTAAAAAAAACTCTTAGACCTAGTAAATGTAGATCACATGGCAAAAACGGTCAACAAAATCCTATACATTTACAACCAAAAATGCGGCACCCTGAAGTAAATAATAATTTTATATGAAAATATATAACCATGGTAACAGGCTAAGCACACCCCATGCACATGGCAAAAAGAGTAAGACTAATACTAGTACGTGCTAAATAAACATAAAGTTACCCCATGATGAAAGTAGAGGGTGAAAAAAGGGTCCATGGGACGACACATACTAGTATATACAGTCACAGTGAATCGCAGTACCCATCGGGTTTTGGGGCTAAGTTTAAAACCAATGTTCGTGCATGTGAACTCATCGTTAACCCCCATGCCGTTTAACACAAGAATTAAGTCAAGAAAGTGACCCCTCTCCGGGACAAGTCACAAGTTTGACAAACAAGATAGGTAATCTACTCTTTCTGTGGATTAACGGATGTATATTCTCATAGGCAAGGATACTTCGCAAGTGGTGATTCAATTTTCATTGTTGCCGTTTTACTGGACCTCTGCTCCTTCATTAAACGGCGTAATTCGTCTTTGCTCACTACTTTCTTCTTGCTGGTTGCCGCCATGTTTCGAATTATAGTCCTCAGAATTGCTACTAGATGTCTCACAAGTTACACGATGTTGGCATTTACCTTTAAGAAAACACAGAGAAATCCACTAAATAAAGATATTTGTGGGTTCAGTTTCATGAAAAATAATTGTTTCCATCTTTTACATTCGAAAAATTGGTCTGAAACGGAACAAATGTTATCACTGTTTGTCATACAACCAAATCCTGTCAACTAGTTTATTGTTCCATTTTTGATAAGCGGAAGTAAATAGGAACAATCCATGCCGGTAGTTTAATAGGGAGCCTGTTTTGTGAGTTTATATTTGTGTTTTAAAGAATATCCTCTTAATTGCGTATTAGATGTAATTTTAAGTAATATTTACATGTAAATGTAAATAAACATGCATAGTCGAAAATAGCTGTTTGCACACACATTCAACTTACTTAAACAAGTCGGTCAATTTACGCCTTTCCAATTAGACTGACCCCACCGTATGTCAGACAGGGTTTTCGCCTCGTCTCTTGGCAGAAATATTTCTGAAGTTCAAAACATTTCAAGTTAATTGACTTGATCTCTTGGTAAACTGAAGAAAATATAAATTTTACACCGCTTTTTCAGAATTGTTGCTACAAAACTAGAATTGGTGGTTTTTAAACTATTTTTTTTATTATCAGACAGACAGAAATTACACGCCTGCAGGGGCTGCAGGCCTATCAAATGTCAACAACTTCTCGACAGCTTGTGATAAAAGTGACAGAACGACTGATATTAAATTATTGGGTTCAGTGAGCATTTGGTACCATTTCCTTGTGTGGAGTATTATAAGAGTCATTGCATGATTTGAGGTAAGTAAAATGGAAACATAAAATAATTACGTTTAACATTCAACTTAATTCTTTTGTAAATTCCCCGGGTGTAAATCTTAAATTTTGTTTCTGAAGTTTATAATTATACAGGCGAATTGAATGATATTAATGTTGAGTTATTTCATTCCTATCAAAAGCTGATCTGATACAAAAGTTATTTTAGCATAAAGCATAGCTAGATAGATGGATAGATCACTGGATATATGAATATTCATAGTTTTAAAATTTATTATGTAAAGCTTGATGTCTATCATAGGCAAAGATCAGCAGATTTTGTGTTGAATGCCTTCATATATTATAACTCTAGTTGTGGCTTTCCGAATGTCGATATGCAGGTTTCACTTATTCCATGCATGATCACATATTCATTTAAATATATAATTTTTTTATATAATTTTAATAAGTCTTTAAAAATCTTCATATCATTTATATTCACAAGCAGATGGATCCAGGATTTTGTGAAACGGAAATTTCTTTATATTTCTTGGTTGTGCCTCATATTTAAACAGAACGTTAACTTTAGTTAAACTTGAAATTTAATAGACCCACAGGCACTCCAGAGATACATGCACATATTGTTTATGCATAAATTATGGATTAAAAGCAACTTACATGTAACTCAATTTCTAGAGATGCGAAATGTTGCCAGAAATGATCTGCTTGTAGAATGATCCTGCAAATGATGTTTTATTCTTAAATATTTGATGGTGTTGCTTTAGAAAGTTATATCTGTTTCCCCTTACCAACTGCATGGTGTAGATCGACTTATTTTAGCCCGCCCGTCAGACTATAGTCTAAGGATCAGGTATTTAATGAGGGAACATGCAGACTTGATGGAAGTGCTTACACTCTCTGTTCAGTAATAGTAAAATTTAACAAGATTTTTGCATCACTAATGACAGGATATAATAACATCTAATCATCTGATTATTAATCAACTTAATGTATGACTAATATCCACATACATTCACTGTGTATTTAGCGGCACAGCTAACTCATGGTGGCGACTGCCTGTGTATGAAATGACTCACTGGAGTCAATACACTTTTAATTTTTATCCTTTGTACAAAAATCAGAAATTGGTTATAAATTACTAATATATAAGAAAACACCTGTCACATGCTCAGATTTTTTTTCATGAGATTGG
The DNA here is from genome assembly GCA_028565635.1 of Phoronis ovalis. Lineage (NCBI taxonomy): Eukaryota > Metazoa > Phoronida > Phoronidae > Phoronis > Phoronis ovalis. The sequence continues at coordinate 10,789 of JAOXYB010029290.1, forward strand.
CTGATCTGATCATCTCAAAGGAATAGTGGTTGCCTAAGCCACGTACTGCCAGTTTGAAGGAATCGTGGTGTCTCTGTTTAAATTCTAATCTCATTTCAAGACAACATGTATATGTATATTATATATATCACCTACTTTTGCACACCTATATCTGCCAAAAATATCAGTAAATGCTTTATTGATTTCCTTTTGTAGATAAAAAATGATCTCAAAAACTGGGGACCAGCACAAATCAGGAAACAGCTATGATTAATTAAGCATCAAACTTTGGTAACCAATTGCCATCCATGTGGTCAAAACTGGTATACTGGTATACCAGGCTTAATATCTTTATCATTTTGTTTCTGTGATTGAATTTAGAAATTCAGATTGACCTAACATATATGGAGGGGGTACTTAGTGTATATTACCTACTGGGGATGTGTCGCATGTTTGGGTCGCAATTTCTCGCTTCCAGGTATAATTTCGGGTCGCTATTTCATCCTTCCCTGTGTAATTTTGGGTAGTAATTAATGTTCACGTTTTAGGTGTAAACTTGGGTAGCCTGTTTTGTTTGTTGTGGTGAAATTTCTGGTAGATATTTGTGTTTTATATGACTGATGCAGAAAGTAAAAAAGTCCACGATACGCTAGCCAGATACCAATAAACATGTCGCATGATGAACACTTACTTCCACCTATAGACAGTTA
>JAOXYB010029301.1:0-15068 GCA_028565635.1 Phoronis ovalis
CAATTCCTTTCGCTCAAATAACCAATTTAAACAGCGTACAATGATGATTCTTCGAATCGTCGTTGTCTTGTTTATTTAGTGTTTTGTTACTTTAAATACTAAACTGTGCAATTCTTTTTTATTTAGTGTTTTGTTACTTTAAATGCTAAACTGTGCAATTCTTTTTTAATTAGTGTTTTGTTACTTTAAATGCTAAACTGTGCAATTCTTTTTAAGCATTTGTACTACGTACTCAATATCTAGTTTTGTACTCTCTTTATGATACTGCTGTTAAACTTTGTAGAATTAAAGAAAAGATGTACTTAAAAGTATTCAACTCACTGTCTGCTAAATGAAAGTCATTAAACTAGCCTTGCAGGGTAGTTAATATTGGTGTGCACCTTTCATCAATCCATACAATTTGAGCAGTAAAATTATGAAGCATGTGTGTATTTGCAGGTCTAGTAACACGCCAGATACGATTGTTTCATCGTCATCACCAGAATTTATGCTGGGAGAAACGGAAGATAAATATCCTTCACTACGAGTCATCAAGGAAGAACAGACAGACGTGGAAAAAAGAATGTGTATGAATGCATCGCCAACTGTGCCTCTTATAGCACCTGTACCAATAAGAGGTAACAGTGGCATAAAATTTTTGTCTGATTGTACCTACACTATGGTTTGAATAGCTTAATTACCATATGTATTGTCAATTATACACCCATTTTGTTAGTTTTGAAAATTTTCATTTAACATTTTGCCAGATGTAAATCACATACAACTTATGGCTGTTTATTCTTAATAAAAAAGTAAACTTGTTCTTTAGTTTAAGCTGTCAGCTATAGTTCTTTATGTCATAATGATAAGTACAGTATTTTGTCTTGGCTCCTTATTATTAGACACACTTTATGTTGATATTTGCAGTTTGTACTTTAAAAGTAATAGATGAACAGACCTGTTTATACCTAGTACAGTTTTATTCTGCATTTATTTAATAGCCTCTTCTATTAAACAAGAAATCAAGCAAGAGATGTATGAAACATCCCTCTCAGAGCAGCTTAAAAGAAGAAAGGAAGAAAGCTTGGCATATTTGCTAAAGAATAAAGAAAATTTGGCTGGTATTGCTGACAAGGATCCTCTCAAAGCCAAAACTTTGTCTACGTCAATTGCACAACCACTAAAAGATTATAGTAATCAGGTAAGACCGGTTGACTGCCGTCACTGTCTCACAAATAGGTTGGCCTAAATTAAGAGGAATACATCACAGTCCAAAAAAGTTTCATTTCTATTGGAGCAATAAACCATTTTTGATTCAGCAGAATTATGTCTGCACCACTTAAGAATTTTCTATGCCTTATCTTCTACATGCCATTTTGTATTGAGTTATAAATTAAAAGGATTACTCTTTAGGTGTCTGTGACCTTGACCTTATCAGCCACTGCAGCAGAAGATGTCCATGGAGTGTTGTCTGCTGTTGCGGATTTGTTAAAGATTGCTGTTCCAGCATCCTATGATGTCAGTCGAAGTCCTTCCCCTGAGCTGTTCAAACTTGGATTAAAACGTAAGCCATTAAAATGTGAGGAAAGTTACTTTAATAATAAAAATTGTGTAGTTTTAGTTGTCCCAGTATTTGTCACTTTACAGTGTTGTTGAATAAACATGTGCAGTAAACCTAATTATAAATTATTTTTCATAGGTGGTTAATAGAAAATAAAATATATGTTCATGCTTTTTACTGTAGACAAAGAAGAAGCAGTTAACATCCAGTCGTTGATAAAATCTAAAGGCAAGTTCTGTCGGCACTGTGATGTTGTTGTGCCAATATATGGACGAGTCATGAAGAAAAAAGCTGAGTTGCCATTTGTGACCAAGGAAGAATTAGAGGCGGACGGTGATGAAGTATATTTTTGTAGTACAAACTGTTACATGCAGTTTGCTATAATGCAACGAAGTTCTTCCCCTGCTGTGGAGGCTAAGGTAACATATGCTCTATTGACCCATTTGTTGTCAAGATAATAACATGCTTAAAGTACAACGCAAGTACTAACATGATATTGGCTTTCCCTCATGATGTGTCATATTGGAACAATTTCCAAAAAGGATTATCAAAATCACTTAATTTTTTCTGAAGTCATATGTTGTTTTGTTGTTATAGGATATGCAGCATTGTTTATACTATGATATTGCTATGCGAGAAACCATTTAAATCTCATACTGTAATTGATAATGTCATATAACCACTAGATTTGTATGCATTAATATAGTAAAAAACAGAAAATCCTGTATTTTTTCAATCAGACATATACACTCAAATGGCTATATCTTTGTTTACATATTATCGCTAATACTATGTCTTTATCAAAATATTACATTTTAGTAATCAGATGATTGTTCATCAGTAAAAAATGCAGGATTTTTTGTTTTTACCATAGCGATTTCTTGTACACACAAAATAAGTAACTTAGAAATGAATCATGCAATTTTGATAATCCTTACTAGAGGTATACCTGCTGAGATGTTAGTGCATGCCTTGCACTTTAAGTATGTCACTTTTGCTTGAGGGCTATTCGCAGTTTCACTTGTCCTAAAGTTTTGCAAAGTTTTACTTGTCCTGATATGCAAGGCTAATGTTTTATTGTCGCCAAGTTGCTTTGTTGAAGCACTGCTAGATTTGAGAGTGAACTTTCGTATCTCAGTACAGTACACTGTTTGTAAACTACTGCACTATTTAACTATCGTACACCATTTGTGACCATCCTTATACATTATACACTGGAGATTACTAAAATTGAGTTGCCGAGTCATCGTTGTAAATTGCAGAAGGAGGGTGGCAATGTAATTGAGCATAAAAGTTCCCCAGCGGAAAAAGCTGCTGAAGTTAAACTTGAAAAACCTGTAACTGTTACCCTGCAACCCGTTCCACCAAAAAAATCAGAAAGTAAGCAATCAAATAAGAACAGGAGGAGAAGCAGCAGTGTAGATTCGCAATCACCGAAGAATCAAGTTAAAAAATGGAAAGGTATCCGGTGGCGTCGATGGGATTTGAAATTTGGCACCACAACTATAAAAATAAAACCAATGACAGATGAGGAGTTGTTTGAGGTAATGTTGATACTGTTCAAGTCGCAAAATGATGTACATGTATGAATTGTTCAAACTCAAAATTAGCTTTTCGTGGAATGCTGTTGTATGCTGTACATTCTATCAGATATTTTGATGTAGCTGAAATTAATTTCAGCAGAATAAAAGCTTTAATATAACTAGTAATTTAAATAGGTTTGGAAGCAGTTGCTGGTACCTGTTTCAATATTTAATTTATTACTGAATATCTGTCCACATTTTGTAACATTTCAGTGGCAGTCAGATTGATAATATTTCCTGCCCATATTATAACTGTCCATTTTCATGTTTTCAGCTTATTCAGAGGTTACGCATCACCTTTAAACCTGAGCCAATGCCTACTGATGTAAGGCAGTGTATCTTATGCCAAAGGGTAGGAGATGGTAAAACAGATGGTCCTGCTAGGTAAAGGAACTGACGATTGCTTTCATTTTTAAATGCATTTTTGTATATTCTGTTTGCTCTCTGTCTCTTATTCAAAGTGGTTGCTGTAGTAAGGTTAGAAGTCGGTTGATATTCTAAACTGAATAAAAAAGGGATAAATTTTGGAGTTTACCTGTGTGTACATTGTATATTGTACTCAATTCAAAGTAACATTTGAATTATGGCCTGGGATTGATATAGAATAATGAGAAATGCATAATAATATAATTATTCTATTTAAATTATAGATTTTTATATTTTGGTCATAATGAATATTTCAGCAGTTTGCCTTGGATGTGAGACACAAGCATGCTCTGCAATTTATCATAGTGTATATGTAACCATTCCATATTATTGAATTATGCCAATATGCTTTGTGGCCTTTGGAGATTGTTAAAATTATAGCTTTTTATTATTTTTATTTAAACATTTTAGCACAGGCATACAATTTGCATCATGGTGAATGGGAGACCATAATAGGACTATACTAGCTTTAATATATAAGATTACCTTTAATATATAAGATTACCTAATAAATATGTGCATAACTGTTACAGGCTACTAAATTTTGATGCTGACAAGTGGGTCCATTTGAACTGTGCTTTATGGTCTTATGAAGTCTTTGAAACTGTAAGTGGAGCCCTGATGCATGTTGACCAGGCGATCAAGCGAGGCCAAACATTGGATTGTGTTGTGTGTCGTAAGAGTGGTGCTACTCTAAGTTGCTTTAAACAAAGATGTGTAAATATTTACCATGTCGGCTGTGCCAAGAAAAAAAACTGCATGTTCTTTGAAGACAAGGTAAGAAAAAATGTTAAATGCCACTAGTTGACATTGTTTAACAACTATGATGCATGATTCTTGGAATTCAAAAGTATATTGTCTTAAAAATATTGTTAATGCACATGTTCAGAGAGTTGTAACAAAGTGCTGTGTCTGATTTTAAGGGACATTGTTTCCAAATATGCTACAAAATATAACTACTGTAGCCACAGAGCTTGATTTTTGCTGGAAATTTTCAGACTATACTGTGCCTGATGCACAAGCCAAAAGGTCCTGGCCCTGTGGAGATGGAGCTGGACTGTATATCCGTATTCAGGAGAGTGTATATAAACCGAGAAGAAGACAAACAATTAGCAAAGTAAGAGATTCATCTGTAGTTTGTGCTGTTATTCTAGTGCTATATACCCTTATGTTATTAGTTAGAATTCCACTTTGTGCTATTACTGAAGATTAGAATCTTTTTAGTGTATAACTTAACTAATGTCTGTGTGGTATAGGGTTCACTTTCTTGTAATTTTTTAGTTTTTACCTGGTAACATTATCTTTATCTGAATTTATTTCCTACAATATAAAAGAGCACATTTGCCTTCAAAAGCTTAGCAGCTGTAATCTGTCTACATTTATCGTATTATTTGTAATAAAACTAGTCGACTTTTGTTAGGCAGATAAAGGTGAATGGGCTCTTTTCATTTATCATCATAATTAATGTTTTCCATTAATTTCCAACTGGGATCTAAGAAAGCTATGTTCGGAAATTAAAAATATGTCAACAATACCAGTATGATATACTATTTATCCTAAAAGCAAAAATGGCAAAATACGTAATAGGAAACTATCCCAGACTTGAAGCACAAACTGGTCAGGTGACCAAACAGATGTGTCTTCCGGCCTTTATCCTTCATCCATGTCTTTCTTAGGTCCTCATCTACCTTACTTGGTACTTTATTCCAGTCTAAAGTGGTTTATTCTGTGTGGTGTTATTTTATCTTTTACATTATTTTTCATTCACTTTAGGTATTTTGAATCAGATCTTTTTAGTGCTCATGTCTCCTATGCTCAGAAGTAAGCACTGAAATAAGTTACATTAAATTTTATGCTGTTCTCCTTAAAAATTATATTCATTGTGCTGGGTCTTTAAATCTCATGATTACTTAAAGTTACAGACATATAAAAATAAAATATTGGTAATTCAAATTTGTTTTTAACTACACAGCATAGAAAAGTGGACCAAAAGCATGAATATGGTTTTACTGCAGTGCAGTGGATTTTGTTTATAGGCAGCTGCACTTGTGTTAATTTTGCTTTTGGATCAGAATGTTAGTCCTCAATGTTTTGTTGATACCCTGCAGTAGCTCAATGTTTTGTTGCTACCCTGCAGGTAGGACCCAGAATGTTTGTCCTCAATGTTTTGTTGATACCCTGCAGGTAGGACCCTTTCTAGTTAAAGGTTTAAATCTTGTCCCTAAAATGTGAGATTTGAGGTTACTCAACCATCCACCACACTTAAAAAATTAGTTACTAATAAAATATATCGTTTACATTTTCCAAATTTATGAAGAGTTGAGGAAACATTATCTGTCTGATTATTTATTTTGTTTGCAGAATAAGTGCAAATTTATGCATAAAATAAGTTATTTTGCATTGCAAAAATGGTGATATCCCCCTAGTGGCAAGCATGGTAAACTGCAAATAGAAAGGGTTCTGTTAAACTGCTGATGCTCTGTGCTGTATGAAAACTGTTGATTTACAGTAAAACAGACAAATGAATGAAATTATATTGCGCAAGTGCAGCTACTATTTAGTAATTTTGTTGTTAAGTTTTGTTACTAACTACTGTACACTTTCAGGTTGAATTGTTCTGTTCTATCTTATTCTGAATTCAGTTTCCTTGCTCTCTCCATGTTAACAAAACTGCATCCTGAGTAACTCCACAAGTGGTTGTTCATTAGTGCTTGAAATCAACGTTGCATTAAATCTGCAGCTAACCATGTGGATTTTAGAACATTGATGAATGTGTTCTCTCATGTAACTAAGTGTTTAATCAGAATAAAGTAATACAGTGCCAACTCCTGAATGCAGCACCTCTGAAGCGTACTAATCAAGCACTTGTGAAGTTAGCTCCACTGATGAATCTTTGCTATCTCCGCATTAAGTTTGACTGCATGCACACATTCGAACTATGTAAAAACCATCAGATTTCTTTGATGAAACATAAACACCAAATAAATTGAGTATTGTTTTACTTCAAGCTTGCATGGGTTGATGCCTAGGTATAATGTCTGCTATTCTTTCTTGGGCTACATGCGGGAAGGTCAGAAACCTGTAGAACATCACTATATTATACTAAAAATCTATTTCTACATCAATGTGTTGGGAATACTGGCTGCATAGTATAGTGTATGTTCGACACTGACCTTGATTCAAAATCCTGTGTTATTGCTTAGTTGAAAAAAACAAGAAAGTAAAATGGATGAAGCTGTGTGCATGTTGTCAAACTTACTAGATGATGAAGCGAACATGTTTTTTAATTTGCATTCTTTCATTGTAACCAGTGTACTTCATGAAGAAGACAAGAAATGTTCTGTAAGGATGGGTGCAGTAACATATCACAATATTGGCCAGTTGTTACCTCATCAAATACAAACTAACCGGTTTCATACAAAAGATACCATATTTCCGGTAAGTAACTCAGTAAGGATTGCGATTTAGCATTGCTTAAAAATGACTAAATGTTACTAATTTGTAAATAATTGTCTTGCAAGATTTTATGGTGAAGAACATTGTTCGGCAATACTTATTGCCCCTTAAATTTTGGACATTTTAAATGAAAAGTCAAACAGATCAAAGTATACGCATTTTGAGAGTATGAAAATTAACTTAATAAATGTGCAGTTTACTTTCCTGTAAATGAGTCGGATGATATGTACTAAAGTAATTTTGAGTTAAAAATTAAATTTTTTGAAATGTAAATTTCAAAAGAACAGTGATAAGCCACCAAAAACTGCTCAACCTACATATAAATAGCCACAAAACCATATCTCAGACTTTGAAATTTTGTTTTGATCAAAAGATTTGGGTTTTCAAAATATAAGCATCTGACAGGAAAAAGTCAACAAAACCGAGTCAACAAAATTTCAACTGAAGCATCATATATTTTGAAAATAGCGAAATTTGAAAAATAGGAGACATATAATGTGATTTACCGAGAGAAAAACAAATTACATATTTAAACAGTTTGAGTTGTGTACTTTCAAAATGTATATACTTTTGATTGTCTATCTAATAATCTAAAATTTAACAAAGTATAAAGTGTGAATAACTTGTGCTGAATGATACTCATGAAGCAATGACATATTTGAAGAAGATTTTCATTGTTTTTACCAAGTATGTTGTGTAATTTTGGAATTTTTATGGATTTTATGTTTTCTAAGAACTCTTTAATAGATACTTCAGGCAGGATGAATAACACAACTGTATTTGGTCTATTTAAGGTTGGGTTCAAAAGCAGTCGTTTCTACTGGAGCATGCGATATGTCAATAAACGTTGCCGATACATATGCAGTATTCATGAAGGAGAAGGCCGACCACTCTTCATGATTCAAGTTGATGAAGCAGGGCACGATGAGGTGCTTTTCCAAGATAATACACCAAAAGGTGGGAGATAAATATATACTAAATATGTTATTCAAAAATCTTTTAGTTGAATCTAAATTTGTTGGTAAAGCCAGAATGATGGATGCATTGTATTCATGTCATGCAAAACATATGTTTATAGGTGCATAATACACCACTGATAGACTAACATCAAGAAATTAAAGGCCAGTGGGATCTGGCAAACCAAGCATAGGTGTGCTGCTGAGACCAACTGACATAACATTAAAGATGTGTTTTCAGAATTTCAAATTCTATAGATTATCAATTCTTTAATAGTACCTCTTGATTGCTTTTTATAGCTGTGTGGAATCATGTATTGATTCTAGTGGAGAAGCTTCGAAAAGAAAACGATCTGGTAAAAATGTTTCCAACATTCCTAAGTGGCGAAGATTTGTTTGGATTAACTGAACCATCTATTGTCAGAGTCATCGAGTCTGTAAGTACATATCCAACACTTGGTAATAGATATCTATCTGCTGTTATTGATAAGCTAGATTTTTTTCTGTTTGCTTATCAGTATGTGACCTGATAAAATTGTTATTTGTTATGTCAAGCGAAATGCTTCCTGTACTTCATTATCTGTTCTGAAGGTGATAACCTGACCAGTGTCTGGAGAAACTTAGGAACAAACAAGTAATCTCACAGAATTCACCCAAATAGATAGGTGCAATAAGTTTTGTGCTTCATCATTCATTTGTTTTATTGAACACAGTTGAGCTTATTTGAAAATAATGCCAAATACAGGGCAAAGTATAACATACTATAACATACCAAACATATGATGTGGCATAAACAAGTTGATGCAAATTATAGTGGTATATATGTTCATAGTGTCATACACAGTGTAAAATAAATTATAAGAATTGGTTTTAATATTCAATATATTTAGCTCCCTGGCACTGAATTTCTTCATAACTACCATTTTAAATATGGTCGTCTGCAACTTATTGAGATGCCTTTAACCATCAATCCCACTGGTTGTGCTAGATCAGAACCCAAGTTGAGGACGCACTTTAGAAGGTATGTAGGAATAATATATAATTGAATTGTGTAAGGCTGTTGCATTCTCTCTGAAGGTTTCAGGACAAAATGATTAATATAACCTTCTTAGAAGAATGGAAAGTACAAGATGATATTAACAGCATGATTACACAGTATTTTTATGAATTTGGCTTATAACTAATATACCTTTTTTGTTCAATTCCAGGCCTCACACACTTCAAGTAACTAAACACACACATACATTGCCAAGTACAGTAACTGGTGTTGAAGATATCAATTCTCCCTACAACAAGCATTTCATTCATTCAAAATCACAGCAGTACAGACGCCTGAAAACAGAATGGAGAAACTATGTTTATCTCGGCAGATCCCGCATTCAGGGTCTAGGTTTATACGCTGCCAGGGATATTGAACGACACACAATGGTGATCGAATACATTGGTGAACTTATTCGTAATGAAGTAGCTGAAACTCGTGAAAAGATCTATGAGAGTCAAAATCGTGGAATCTATATGTTCCGTATATCTGATAACACTGTGGTTGATGCGACTATTGCAGGTGGTCTGGCCAGGTACATCAATCATTCGTGTCTGCCAAACTGTGTGGCAGAGGTCGTTCCATTTGAAAAGGATAGCAAGATTATCATTATTGCCAACAGACGTCTTGCTCGAGGGGAAGAGGTAAATGACCTTAGAACAACTTAACACAAAAACTGGATTTTTTAAAAAAACAAATGCATTAAATACTAAATAAGAAATTATTGTAAAATAGGTACAAAAACTTGTAAAATGGATGTTTGCGCTTGCTTACTATTGTCTTCTATGTAATATGGTAATTGCTTTGCTAGATGGAGTATGATATTTTTAATACAAGGTACAAAATTTAGGTTTTGATCATAATGCCAATAGTTAATGTCTCATGCTGAATTTTACAGTGTTAAACAGGCTGAATTTTCTATGGAATTATCCCGCCGAAGTGTTACTGATAGCAATTGTAGCTGTGATTTCTATATTTTAGCTGACCTACGATTACAAGTTTGACTTTGAAGATGAATCAAACAAAATACCATGCATGTGTGGAGCACCAAACTGTCGCAAGTGGATGAATTAGAATAGGTGCTGAAACAAAATTAAAATCAGGACAAGCAAGGTGGCTCCACATTCAAAATAATTTTTTGTTTTAATAACAATGCACAATTTTTGATGCATTTTCTGTTTTCCAAAGCTAGAAAAGACAATCGGATTTAATTTGAGGTTGTGATTATGCTAATAGCTGCAAAAGCTGTTAGTCATTTCCAAGTCATTTTTTTGAAGGGTATATGCGCTATTTGTAATGATTTTGTGAAATTTCTGTTTTGTGTATTGTATGTTGTAAGCATTTATTGAAAGGTTGCTATCGATGTCATCTACCTCAATTATTACGTATAATAATTATTTGAACAATTTGATGACCTAACATCAAGATACTACAATTTATTATTTGTTTGTGTCACAAATGATCAACTGATTGGTATGAACAAAATTATTGTGTTCTATCCAGATATTTCTCGATAATTTAAAATATATAAGAATTACTATTTTTTGTACATTTTGAAAACTGTCTGATTGTGTCAAAATTATTATTCAGCAGAGCTGTGCGAATTGAAATAACTTGGATTTATATCATACATGTTAATTAAATCTAGTGTAGAAATGTCTGCTAGTAAAATCAATTTGTATTTAGGATTTGTGAAATATGAAACAAGTTCCAGGTTTTCTATGGAATATTATACGTCTTAATTTCAGAAGTATATATTGTTATCTAATTTGATTGGGGGATCAGATATTGATAAAGTATATACTGAACATTGTATTTGATTTTTTTGTTAATTTTACAGCTAGTAGTTTAGTTTAAAGAATTTTTTTCTAACGATTGATTGAAGACCACACCCGGATAACTTGTAAATATTGCAGTGGATTTGCCTGAACTTAAGTGCTGCTTTTCTAAATACTCGTTTGTGTATAAACTACCTAGTACTAGACTTATATTAGGAACTGAGTGTATATTTTTTCACATATTCTGTAAATAAACTTTACCGTGTTAAAATGAGGAAAATCACATTTTTATTAGATAGATGTTTAATTTCCCGACAAAATAGAACATTTCAACATGTTTCTGTTTGTGGTACTAAACAGTAGTGTTACATTGATTAGAAATACATAGAGAAATTGTATGTGTAGTTTGTCAAAAGCATGGTAATTCTATGTTACAGTAATGAATTGTAGTAATATATTGTACAGAAGTGGTATAGTAGCTTTATCTTGGTATCCACAAATTTCAAGATTTTTTTTCTGTGTCCCTATATATTGTAAATAATAAACAAAGTATAGATATATTTAACAAGAAAATATTCTGAATTTTGTGATATTGTATGAGAAAATTTGGTTACGTATTAATTTCTAAATCACGTGAAACAATTTAGTAGCTAAATTTCAGTAAATATATATTTACAAAAGTATCTACATCCTCTTTCACTACATATACAACAAAAATAAACTACAAGACTACACGTTACATGTTAATGCAATACAAAAACCTGAAGACAGGAGGCCTACTGAAAACTGAATCATTTCAAAAAAATATACAGGATGAAATATACATCACCTGCATTGGTCAGCCGTCAATAGAAATATACCTTTAGACTTGACTGGAACAAGACGGATACAAACACCTGGTGAAATAGCACATCCACAAGCAGATGTCAAAATGCTACAACTTCACAGCCCACTTCTATTACAAATCAATACAATGGAACACAATATCATACTGTTCCTGAATGGGATTTTAGTACAGCTTATAAAAGTACTTTCAAATACTAGTACTAATACAAGCCCCCTTATGTTTTATTTTATATTGATGAGTAAATGGAAGTTTGATAAAAACAGGGTTCAATGGGGCATTGGACCATTACCATTGAAAGCTGCTGTCATGCACACATATTGTGACTGCAGACCACACAATAAATTATTCCTACTGGGTCGCTAAGATAATGATTTTATTAATTTTTAAAATCAAATTTTCTACATATTTTCAGCTTGTATTTAACGCACATAGCAAGAATAAAAAAAAGCGAGCGGCCTCTCTAAATGTATGAAGAGTTAAATTTCTTGGATGAGATTCTATGATAGTATCCTTCACGGCTTTGGTGATGGGGCTGCAGGAGAATCTGTGGCATCACCATCACCTTGTACTCCAACTGCACTTGATGTGGGTCCTGCAGCTGGTGGAGCCTGAGCCATGGCAGCAGCTAATGCTGGGTTCTGTACTGATGGTTGAGGTACTGGTATTCCTTGAGCTGCAACAATGGAAAATTGCATTATATCATGCTACGAGTACAGTATTGAGGACAGTGACTAGTAAATTTAGTTAGCAGATATTTTGAAATGTCTTGCTTCCCAAGTGTTGTATTTAAAAAGAAAACACAATTATCGGCCAGCTGTAGGATGATATTGTTACCAGCTTCAATTTTCTAAGAAGAAATTTACAGTTCACTACCTTCAATGCTGTCATGGTATACTCTTAAATTATATAGTTTAAGCAGTTTATTGCTATTATTCTGTGTTTTAAACAGAAATTCATTCAACGAACATTTCTTTGCTATACTTACCATCACCAGCTGCTTGATTATGTTGTTGCAACTGTTGCTGCTTTTGTTCAAGACTCAGTTGTTGTGCAGCATGCTGCCTAGCACGATATTCAATGGCTTTCAACTGCTCCATATGAAACTGTTGGCGTTCTTGAAGTAACTGTTGTCGTTGATATTCCAGCTGAAAAACCGAAGTTAACAAATTATAGAATTGTTCTGATAAACTGCTGCTTTTGTTCTGGATTAAATCCAAAATACATTAAATTTGAACAACAAAGCCTCATCCACTATTTCCAGCATTTAGTACACAAGATATGTTAATTTTTATGCAAGCATTTCAACTAAACGTTAAACATATATGGCTTACCTACAGATCAAAGCAATAATAATAAAAAATATTCCTGTTCAGAGATTCAAAACATTATGTCTGACATGTTATGCTTAGATATCAATTAAAAGCTAATAACTAAAGAGATTGCTTGTTTTTCAGTTTAAAAATACAGCAAAGCCACATATTAACAGTTATTCGGCAGAATTAATTTATCTTTAGGTAAAAACTATTATTCAAGCCTTTGTCGTTACTAGTTTATAGATGTGCTAGAAAGAGCCCCGAAACCAGTTTAGGTTGCATATAAAGCGAAACATTGAGCACACTAATCTCACTTTCGATTGTACTGGGTGCATTATTTGTTTTGTGAAGACTAGAATGTAACATTAATATTGCTCTTACCGCCTCCCTTTCCCTGTCCATAATAGCTTCAAGTTCCTCAAAATGGCGCAGTTTTATCTCTAGTTTCTTCATCTGGGTTTCAACCAGAAGAGCTACTAAGCTTTTAATTTTCCTCTCTTCAACTGCAGCCAAATGCTGTAATAATGTTAACATAATTTTTAAAAATGTCATCAATAAGCAATACTTCTTGATAACAATATTTTTTATTCTCTTGATGAAGGTAACTTAGCAAACAAATTATACTTAACATTAACAGGTTATTTTACTTCGAAATAACCCAAAGACAGAATAATATTATCACAAAGTCATCAAGAAGACAGTTATTTATTATTAAAACACAGAAAAATATAGAAGTAGCAACAGAAAGTGTATCATTTGTATCCCCAACAAACAAAAAATTATCATAATACAGTAATTCTCATAATCAAACAGATAATGGTTCTTACTCGAATACTATTACAGATATATGTAGCAAACTTCGTAAATCTAAGAGTTAGTCTTTAGATTCATTTTCTTTAGATCCATTTTTATGTTAAGCTATCCCTTAAATAGAACTCTCCTTGGAATGAAAGCCACTCAAAATACTTAAAAATATCTGCTAGAAATTTTATTTGGATAGTTACAAATACATTTGATTAGGAATAAATGTAATTTTATGATACCTTGGCTTTGACAGCTGCTGCTGATAGCGCAGCTGCTGCTGCTACTCCAAGATCACCAACATCTTCTTTGTCTTTGGGTTTACTTTCTTCTGTTGCGGCAGTCGTTTTGGAATCTTCGCTCTCAGTCTCCTTGGTTTCTTCAGTCTTTGGATCTTCCACCTTTTCCTGTAAAACCTGACATAATTACTTTTATCAGTAGTTTTTTTAGAATACTGCTACTGTAGCAACTACCTTTTTCTTATACAGTTACACATCATTACTTTTACAGCAGGAAATGAGACCATTTACCTGCTGCAAAACCAAACATTATGAAAGCGCCATGCTTTTTCATAGGTATTTAATCAAACTTCATGAAGTAGCTGAATCTTACTTCTAGACAGCAATGAACCCTTTTGCTCCCAGGTGACGAAAAATCAGCAGTACTTCAACATATTCTAATTAAATGAAAATAATCATTTTGCATAAAATACGTTCGTGCTATGTAATTTTAAACCATTCCCGGTTTGTGCTACCATCTAGCAAAGTTCATAGAGGTCATCTCCCCTGAACGCGCACGTGTTAAAGCTAAGCGCCTTTCTGTTTATTTGAAGTGCAGTCTAAAGTGTGCTGGAAAATATTTCAATTATTATCGACACGAACGTATGCCAAGTTTAATGATTCGGACAGTGCAGTAGTTAAACGTGTCTACATTCTAACCGGACACTTAAAATTCTCACGAAAATGGATTTCGGTGGTGGAATTTCGATGTTTACAACAGGCTATTCAGGCACTTTGCAATGCCAATGGTATTTTTTCAACATCTTTTATCTTGTTGCGATGGAATAAATGCATTCGTGTGGATAACTGTATGACTACAGGTAGAGATACAGCGTCTGTTTCAGAAACCTTTGTGTTGTGTACACGTTAAACTGTAATTTTGCAATTTTTGGTTTAATCCAGTTTGGATTTGCATAGGATTATGCTTGATTTGCAGGAATTTGCACCCTAATTCATACCATTCATGTGGATGTATGTAAAAAATAATATAATGCCCATTTTTGCATCCTTGAAATTCAACAAAGGCGAGTACTTAATAATTGTGTTCATC
>JAOXYB010029323.1:0-15059 GCA_028565635.1 Phoronis ovalis
CTTGCAGGCTCAGTGGTACAAACATATTTGATGCAAAACTTGAATCATTTCATGTGAAGATTAATTGTGGTACATACCTACAAAAAACATCTGTGACCCAATTGTATTTGTTATTGGTCGGGGGTTGATACATCAGCACAAAATGGACCATTTTATATTAAATTGACGATCTAGCTGCTTCTATGATCTTCTAAGATACTGAAATAAAATATATCTTATAATACATATGGGTTTTCAGTGACTGTAGGAAAAGAGTAAACTAGCGCGTAATAGGTAGCACCGAAAACCAGTTCAGCTGCATGTACAGCGCCCAGCAGTTCAAATCAGCTGTTACATATACCGTTTAAAAGTAAACAAAACTGGAGGTCATTTAAGGTATTTTAAAAATGCCCTACTGAAACTGCGTTAAACGTCTATTTTTTTAATGTTTATAACATAGCTGTGACAATCGGGTGACATTCCAAATGATAACGGCCTTTATAATGGAATAATCGCGGTTTAAAATGGGAAAGGACACAATAGATAGACTTACTTTAAGTCCTTATATACAGATGGGTTTTTTTAATTAAAAAGATTTGATTCTTTATAAGATCCAGTAATTTTCGTGCTAAAAATATGTTTCTTTTACTGGATTTCACTATACCAAATATATGGCACTAGCACTATTAATATACGAGGCGTCCACGGAATATAGTAAGAAGGGGGAGGTAAATCGATAAAATTATTCGTTGTAATATTGTTTTGTTTGCAGAAAAAGGATATTACAGTAATCAAAATTTTTAAAAAATAATAATTTAAAAAAAAATCCAGAAGGATTTAGAGCAAGTCAAAGGATACGACTTGAAAGACGTGGTATTGCTATCATGTGATTATTTACCACTGTTTAATTTGTAACATAGTGCAATCCCGTTGGCATAATGGTATGTGGTACTATGCCCTTTATTTAACTATTGGTGACGTAACAAAGATAACACGGGGGTCGCACTTCAGTGCAAACGGTTGTAATGTCATGCAGAATACCGTACATGTTGCACGAAGTTTTTAGTTGCGCCGTTACGCAGAGATAATTGTAAGAATTAATGTACGTTTAGATAATTTTAAATAGATATTGAATGCTTGTCATTGAAATTAAATATGTGTTTAAAATTATTTAAAAATTAACCATAAAATATAAAATGATATATATTTCTAACATTTAAAATCTAATAGCTCTGCGGTCGCGAAAAATAAGTTTCAAGAATTAGAAACTAAAATGTCTAAAATTTAATTTTATTTGTCAATTTTAGCGACAGCTTTCCAAAATAATTTATATATATATTAAATATTTCGGTTAAAACTTTAATATGCTAGGAAACAAATAATTATCTAAAATGACAACATGTTTTTACGTAGAATTATTTCAAAACTTGTTCGCAGCAGATAAATAATGTTCTAACTTGAATTCTGCAGGTGAAGCCATGCAACCATCCGCGCGTGAGTAATAGGCTCTCGTCAGCACACATTTGTTACTTTTGTGTATATAGTTGATAATTAACATGTTATTAAAATAATAAAACGTACGATGCCAAAATGTTGCATAAATATTTATGGATTAGTTTGATTAAAAAACTTGTGTTTTATCCAAAGCCAGTTAATTTTTAAAGACAGGGTTGCATCTCTATTAATTTTATTTTTACGCACAGTGACGTGGAGTGAGTCTTTTTGGTGCAAAGTATTTGTTTACAGAACAAACTGTAAGAGCCATTTCCTTTCATCATATCCATGCACAGCTATGCGTAATAGATAATATTTCTCTATATAAATCTGAAAGTGATACGGTTAAATCAAAAGATGATATGACATTATCTGATAATTTGCCCAGGGTTTTTACGTCTGCTTGCTAAATACTAATCCTTAGTTCTTTAGTTACAAGTGTAGAAAAATATTTTTAACTTTATTTGTTTTAGGGAATTGTGAAATACTTAGTAAGTATATATTGCAGGTACATATTGCACTACTTTATGACAGCTATGATTCATTGGTGGTTGTCATGTGCCTTTTTGTGTTTGAACAATAAGGAAATTTAGGATTTATAAGTGCACATTGTACACATACTTATTTATATGCTTGTAAAAAAATCGTTGCCAATTTTTTATTTCCGGGATGACATTTGGTCAGGCACTATCGATGGAGCATGTATACGATTGAATCATATTTTATATTTTAAAATAATATTATACGCTCTGTGCTATATGTAATCTGAAGTCTAAAATATATAAATTTCTTGTAAAGTTTCTTACGGAATAATAATAATATTTTCTTGTAGAAACCTGTATGTCATTGGTGTGAGGAGATAACTATATCCAGCAAACCATAAACTCTACACTCCACCTTCGAACCGAGTTAAATTCTTATCAAAGTTCCTGTCATGCGAGCCTGGGTTAATAACGGTTGGTGTTTGAAATGAAGTAAGGCATGTATGTATTTATAAGTTATTTATAAAACAATACTATATATCATAATATCTCAGGAGACAATCGAAATGCAGTCGCGGTTGACTGTCGATCAGCAATGTGCCCAAGCATAATCGGAATTACGGCCGACCAAGCTACGCACCGTGCATGGTGTATAACTTTTAAAAGAACTTTTCATTGGATGCAAACGTTTTATTTATAGTCTTATATACAGAAGTTGTGGGGAACACTGTAGTGAATTCATCATTTCAAACCTATATCCAAATCGATCGACCATAGAATATAGATGCCAGAAATGTTTGCTAATGCGCAGTAACCGTAAATTACAGTATGTAATATGATGTGTAAGATAACATTATATAATATAAAATAAATAATAATGTTGTTCTTAACGATAACAGGGGTTAACAAGTACTTATTCAATATCATTTCAACACTAATCTTTTTGCAGGCAAGCACGGACTAAAATGGAATTTAATCTTTATCGTCACCCTTTTTAAGGATTCTGGCATTTTTAATTTTATATAAGGAGATAATCCGTTCCAGGGAATCCGTTTGGACTATAAAAAGAAATGCTGAATTGTCAACATCATAGCCGCGATTGCAAGTTGAACAAAGTAGGATAACAATTTTTTTTTTTTTAAATGAAAGAGCCTCAAAAAGGTGTTTGATTAAGTTAATGTAATTATAACCAGTCTAGATCTTTTTCGAAAATAAGTCCTATGTCGCAAAAATAACTCATGAGTGCTAATACGGAAAATGTTATCCCCTACATTAATAAAATGTTATTTGCTACATCGCAATGATTAGCTAAATTTGCGTATTATTACCCATTTAGTACGTGTTCTGATATAATCTATAATTTATAATTTTACACGTTCTAATTATTTAATGCACGTTCTAATTATTTAGCACGTGTTCTTAATATATGTAAAGTCTAGAATTAATGTAACCTGAGATTCTAACGTCAACCACCAAACAACCATACCATAAAATGTGGGTTTGGATTTGTTATTGAAAAACACGGGTCATGCATGATTTAATTTTTATTAAAGCTTGAACATTTTGTTGTAAACTAGGGCACTAGAAGAATATTTTTCAAAAAGGATTTTATTCATGGGAGACCCCTCTGTTCGGATTTGTAAACATCGGTAATTACTTAGCCAATCGCAACGTTATGTTGTTTGTATATGCTGGATCAATCAGGTCCATGATGACCAGGTCAAAGATAAAAAAAGTGTTGACGAAGTTGTTATCAAATTTACAGTACTGATAGCAACATTCCTCTAGACACGAAAGTAATAGAAATAGCGAACTAAATAATTGTTATTCAGTTTCTCGAATGTTATAGACGGAATAAATGACTATATGAATTGTACCAAAATAAATCACAACAAAAAAATGTTACTATTTTTATCGTCATAATATAATAGCGTTTATCGCGTATGATGTGATAGTAAATATCCCCTAAGATATATAATACGCCACTGTCTATTTTGTGTAATTGAATCCTCAGTATTAAAAGTTTTCATGAATAAATTATTAAACAATGCCTCAAGATTCAGCCTGTTTAATTACTACCGACAAGGAGTTGTATTGAAAAAAACAAATCCGGGTAATTTCCACATCTGCCGTGTGTGACACAATTTTTTACGTTTCCTGGTATTTTTCCACATTTAGATCTACGCTGCGGGGGTTCACAGGTCAATAACTGCCAAAGGGCACAATAGCTGACACGCTGTTTTCGTATTTGTTAATGTTATCACGATTCAGCTATCGAAGTTATCTACCCTATAGATACCTGGAATACCAGCTGTGCAATGGTGACATGATAACTGTTCGGAAACGTTCGATATGTCATTCGATCTTCGTCATTTTATCAAGGGCACTGAAACAAAACGGTGTCGTAGTTGTAGACAGGTCAGTTAAACAACAACTCTCATTTTATGTAGCATGCAAACATGGGACAATTAATAGGAATAACACATATTTTTTTATTCCATCGTTATGACATGTCATTCAAATGTCTGCAAGTGATAAACCGTCTGTGTCAGCTGAAGTTCTAAGCAGGTGAACTTTATTTTTTGTCAAGCGTCTGCTGGATACCAGACATACAAGTGTTTGCTGTGGAATTAGTAGATAAGCCGTCTGTGCATGTTAAGATGGGTATTTCCATTATTATATGCTTATGACACTTGTCTCGGTTCCTGGTCTCCTTATAAAATCCTCTTGTATTTCTTATCAAAATTTTCTTTTTCTATATTGTAGATGAACACGTTTGTCGTCGTTATTGTTTTAATTTCCATGGCAACAATAAGTACAGGGCAGACTGTAAAAAATGAACACCATATACAGGCACAGCGTGGACTTATATATAAATACTTTGAGGCTCCTACCTATAAAGCCGTGCAGAATACTTCGCAAGTCATATGTGGTAAATGCAACGCCGATTACGTTGATGGACAAGTACCTTCCTCGCAACAAGATCTTCCATTGCTAATTCTGCCACTTTTGGTATTTTTTGGGTTTTTATTTGTTGTATGTGCGAAATGTATCGATTGGTGCAAAGAAGACATCAAGATTGAAATTCACAAAGGAATACAAAACAGTGCAACGGCTTCACCACATTTGTTTAAAGGAATGAAACTGGATAAAGTAGGATTTCTAGATACTAGTAGTGTCGATACAAATAATTGTGAATATATAAACAACTCGTTGGACGAACGGCTAATACCTACACAAATAAACCGAATAAACGAAAATTATAAAATAACTGCACCATTGCGTCCCTTATTTCCAGAATTTGATAGAGAATTGAAGAGGCATTGTAAGAAAGGTCTCATTACGCAAAAACAGTTTACCAACAATTCGCCGAGTCATATTATGCCAGGACAACTTAGGAAACAAACACGGCCTGTAGCCAAAACAATGACAACTGAAATGGAAACGGGCAGTCTGTCACAAAATGCAAACAAAGTTCTAGAAATGGAACCAACTGAAAACAATATGACGTCCAAAACGCACATGGCAAACGAGTCGGTGGATATGGACAGCGATAACTTATCGGAATCGTCTGATATTAGAAATAACAATGTATCATCATCATCATCAATGTTGCCAGAATTCAACAGCAGTGACTCTCCAGATTTTTATCAGACGGTAAATAAGACTTCATCACTGACACAAATAAAAAACGACGATTTAGAGAAGTTCCAGGTACGTGTGGATATCATTCCAACTACATTAAAACAATGCCAGTTCATTACTAATAGTATTTATGAAGAAACTTTCGAGACTGCTATCCGAAGTAACAATTCTTTGGCTTATTATAACAGTTTAGAAACAGAGTCTTCCTTAGGGAGCTCGAGCCAGTTGCAATTATCAGATCATATAAATATGAACACCGACAACGGAATGCCATTTCCAAAGCGAGCCATCGTAGGAGAACCAAATCATGTTATCATAGCAATAGATGACGATGAAAATGATCAAATTCGTCAATACAATATCAAAGTAGAACATTTTGTAGAAAAGGAAAATGTGACTCAAATTTAGCCTTTTTGCAAATTTAAAATGATCATTAAGAAAAACGAAATGAGTTGCTTTCACTTGAAGTAGATGTTAATGTAACTATTTATTGAACATGCGACAAACGTCACAAGTGGACGAGCAAGTGGAACTGTTATGGTATTTATATTTCATACAAACATGCAGGCAGCTGCTGTCCTGTCAAATTCCTTTCATTCAGAAGCTATGCATACGTAGTAAACTTTATAGAGCATTTGCCCGCCGGTGTTATCACGTAACGGAAAATACTAAGAAAATTGCATTGCTATGATACTAACTGAAAAATGGTATCCTCTCATTTAGACTACAGAAAATATTCTTCGTTCGCAACAGTATTTGATACAATTAATTTCTGCATGCTGGAGGGCACGCAGAAGACCGCGAAATTTCTGACTAGATGATATCGATAGTAGCCGTGCGCAATAACATTGTTTTATGTTGCTACCGGGCGTTTGCAACGAGATCGACCTTTGATATGGTTATTTGTCTTTTCGTGAATATATAAACAAAGGGCAGAGTACAACTATTCCACGACGGTTGCATTCCGTTACAAATAGTTGTAACGTTTTGTTTAAAATAATGTAACTATTAAATAAGATTTGATTTTCTACGAAGTTTTTAAATAGTCTTTCATATATAGAAATAAGTTAACGGTAAAAGGGAGGTAAATATATTTTTGTAAAAAAAATAAACTCCTATATCAATTTCACATATAAGCATAATATCTAATGGCTCATTTGTGGGCTCATTGTAATTCTGTTGAATTTATATAATGTTGTAATATTAAGTTATTGTCTTTCATTTGTTATGCTGTCCAAAGGATGCGGCAACATTGTAACTATATGTTTTTTGTAATACGAGATTGCGATGCTTAAATAAATTAATAAACGATAAAGAACGATATATTTAAAACTTAGTAGTCACATTTGTTCAGTGCTGTATTCAACGTCTTCAGTTCAATTTGGATTTTATATATTTGTACTTTAATTTTACACTACAACAGCACAAAAGAAGACATTCAAACTTGGTGGGTAACGGAAGTACTTTAATTTACATTACAAGAGAACAAAAGAAAAACATTCAAACTTGATGCGTAACGCGATGCCTTGTTTAATTATGCACGTACGCACTAATGCGGGTATTTTTATAAGAACGTAAAACAATGTTCAACCTTGCAGTCATAACAAACATGTTAGTTAAACTTTTTGAGACAGAAAGTCATGCTTAGGTTACATATACACGAATGCATTGTCAAAGAAGAAAAAACCCTGCTTTGCTATTGTGTATTCATGTTGTTGGCCTGCGTGACTGAACGTTAAAAAAAATACGTCAACATAATAAGGGATCCCACAAACTTGGTATTTACAAATTGGTTATACTCCTTGGGTTACGTTGCTGATATCTGATGACACACAATATGAAAGCAGACCCAACTGCACCGTAATGATAAAATCGTTAAAGCGTACATCCCAGTAGTTGTTATCATAAAATATATATTAGTTCAATTCAAAACTATCATAAAGCGATAATAGAAACTTTATTATATAGGTAGCGGAATGAATGATCATTTGATGACATCTTCATTCAGTGAAATCAAATAATATAAACATTTAGTTTTTTAAAGGATAGCTATATTTTGCGTTGAAGTAAGATATAGTCAGTTCGTGTGCGTTTCATTAAGATTTTGTGTGTGATACAATGCAAAACAAAGACAAGGTCAAATCTGATAGTATTTTTAAATAACGCTTATTTCACGCAAGATATCAAATTTAAAATAACAATAAAATCTGTATACCATCCTTATCAAAGATAAAGTGGACCACTTCAAATAATTTCCAACCTACTTATAAAACAAACATGTAAATATGACAATGGAAGAACTCGGGTGTTAACTGATCACGAAAACACAAGGCTTGACAAAAGATTTATTAACTCCAACAAACTCCTACTCAGATATTTGTGATCATAAATCAAAATTCATTTTTCCGTTTTATCACCGACCTTGGCAAGTGTTACGACACACAAATACATAATGGTGTCACCATTAACAAGTAAACAAGATCAGGGTGTTCCATACACATTTCAGGAAGACATATTTAATAAATCATAATTCATTCTCACAGTCTAAACTGGTATAGATGCAATCTCACTCATACACAAAATAATTTGTACATCAATTATTAAAAATAATATTTACCAGCTATACAATTTAGATATGAAGTTAAAATACTAGTAACCTAATCTACTCTTCAGAATGATGCAAAATCCACGTTTTTTGCAATGCTATAGCTTTTACCAGATTTTATTTAATTAGTTAATGTGCACAATTTCACTCCAAATATTATTATGTTATCAAGGTTTACTAAAGCTACCTGTAAATACCAATACGTAGCTTTAGAGGAACATGTTACAATGATACTCAAGGTGAGATCACTTCGACTAGATTAAACATTTAACATAGCAGGAACAGTAGATCTTTCCACCTGATACACGCCTTAGTCCTATTTTTCGTATTTGAGTTTGATATTTTTTTTTAGTTTTGTCACGCTACAGTGGTTTGCTCAATATACATTTACAATACATTACACTTTCTAGTACAAAACATAACTTCAAAAAAATGCTCAATAATCTTTTCTACATATTTTGTACAAGTACTTTTTCCAAGAATATTTTTTAAATATTTAAACTTTTTAAAATAGTTCAACTTAATCTTTGTCTAGGGTTCAAACGCAATCGGTCCTCACGGATTTCAAAGAGCGCCATCATAAACGACAAAGTTTAATATTGAACAATTGATGACATATATGTAGATGGGTATGAAAAGCTTGGTAAGCATTGCTATTCCAGGCGCATGAACATTTTGTACCTTATCACCACATTTCATGGTTGAAGGTTTTTATGTTACAAATGAACAGCACTCAACAGGCAACAAGACACTATAATGGGTATATAATTAAAATTGTTCAAATAACTTTGAAAAAAGTATTAGGATTTATAGGAACATTACTTAACCATTACCAGGTAATTAAATCCAAATTCTGAATCCTTCAATAAAGTTCCTCAAAAAATTATCCTAACTGATGATGATTATAAACTAACAATTCATACAGTATCATGCCAAAAAGGAGTCGCAAGCAAGTACCAAATGGTAGTCAAAGACTACAGTGATGAGAAAAGTCATTATGATGAAGACGATGACAATGATACATGAAAAATAACTCCATCCTTGGTACCTGTGGGCGACAACAAGTATCCAAAGGATGGTGAATTAACCTCAGCAACCCGTGACTGTCGGGTCCTCTCCTGATCGCTTAGTAATATGTAATTTAACAAATTCCTCCGCACATGTAGGATGGATACCTACAGTGTTCATAATGGTTTGTTTGGTGGCACCAGCTCTTAGAGCTACAGCATAACCCTGAATGACTTCTCCAGCATTTGGCCCAAGGAAATGTAAGCCAAGCACTTTTTCATGTTCATCTCTCATGCAGATCATCTATAATAAGGGTGCACAAATTGAATTATTTACGAATCTGATTCAGTAAAATGATGTGAATACTACCTATGATTACGAAGGAGAATTTATTGTAACTAATAAATAACAGTTGCGATGGCCATGTGCAAAATAATACCATTTTATATAAAAGGAATTTACTGTAATAATTATACGAGGACTGTGCTAAATATACATTCTCTTATAATCCAAAGCCTTTCTAGAAAAGAAAACTGCCTACATTTTTGCAACATAACTTAAATCATGGGTAATTCAACACAGAAAGCTACGGAAACATATAGCATTGATTAAATTCCTAGATTCATACACTACAAAACGAACCTGAAAAAGAACGTCCAGATGCAAGCATGATCCTTGGATACACAGAATACATTTTGTCATACACACAGTTTATCAGCAATGGTAGTTTTAAGGTAGCCTATCTACAACATACACTTTTTACAACTAATACACATGGCACGACAGCAAACGCATTGTAAGCTATGCAGTCCTAGAATACAACAGTGATTGCTCACCTTAATATAACACTGTTCAGCATTGCGCTGTGACACCACAAATTCCAGAGGTTTGTAGAAGGCATGATAAACCTACAAGATAATTAGACATTTAGAATAATTCATAAATATCTAAGTACTACATCCATTCGACCAATACAAAAGTTGCGGCTGGTTTCTCTAACTACAAGCAAAACGGAACAATCTGATGTACCATAATGAAAATGTTCAACCTAGTAAGACAACAAATATGCTATCTTCAAGAAAATAAATATTCACCTCAATGTTCTGACTACCATATTGCTTTTCTGCACCTTCTTCTGACATACCAACAGTGCCATACTCTAGTGGAGTGAATACAGTTGTAGGCACCTGTATCAGAATACATCAATACAATGAAAAAAATAATAAAAGAATTCATTCAGATACATGAACAATTTCTAACTGATAGAAAAACTTTTATTCAGATGTGTCATATTAATTCACAGATCTGCTAATTATACCAATTATATTCAGAAATTCCTGTTGAAAGCTAACCAGTCAGCTTGAAAAATGTATTAATGCAGCGAGTTTCATGCATACTAAATGTATATACATGTACAAGCAGTTTACATCCAACTATTATAGAGTTTGTGCTAAAATAGGATTTATTGTTTTGTTTTAAAAGTTAATGAAATACTAATAAGTAAGTAACACTTAGGTTGATTCCTATTTCCTTATTCAATAAAGAGAAAATATTTTCTAATTAAAAACTTTCCTTATACGAAACTGATCTCTGTTCATGCCTATTTGATAATGGCACTTGATTGTGACTTGAATAATAAGGAAAAGTTCATTTTTCCACATTCATTTATTCCAAACCCTTTTTTTGAATAAGGGAAAAGGAACTGCAAACATGAATAATACTTATAAATCCGAAAAAAAGCCATTTTCTAAAATACAACATAATATTTCGGAAACATTGTTGGCTTACCAGATTGTAGTCCATTTGAACCTGAGAGTTATTGAATAGCCGATGAGCCAGCAGCTTTCCTGCCTTAATCGCAACAGTTGTTAGTTCGGGGCCGCCCTAAAAAAATGCAAAACAGTGTAAGAGAGAAAGTATAAAATGTTTAATATTAAATGTAAGAGAGAAAGTATTAAAATAAAATGTTTAATATTAAGTGTAAGAGAGAAAGTATTGAAATAAAATGTTTAATATTAAGCGTAAGAGAGAAAGTATTAATTAAAAATAAAATGTTTAATATTAAGTGTAAGAGGAAAAGTATTAAAATAATATGTTTAATACTAAGTGTAAGAGAGAAAGAATTAAAATAAAATGTTTAATATTAAATGTAAGAGAGAAAGTATTAAAATATTTAATATTAACTGCATTCTGCTATAAATCTTTCTGATATTATACTAGTAATAATGCCTTTAATTTTCATGAAGTAATTCAAGCTCCTTTCTTTTCTTTTAACTCAAGCTCTTTTGTTCTCTTGAATATTAATTCAATCTCCTTTTTTATTGAATAATTGCTCATTTTCAAATTTCTTTTCTTTTCTTGAATAAGATAGGTACATTACTGCTCTTGAGACAATTGTAATATCAATAAATGCAAGTGTGGCGTAGTATAGATGTTTCTCTTATTTACTAGGACAATTTTTAAAAATGTACCGTTCCTATAATTATATCAACATGTGTTACTTTTGAAATAAACAAAAAATCTTTCTGACCAGTGAGATTATTTAGAGGGGAGTGTTATACTTTGTGCAGAACGGTGAATGGGCAGTTTTTTGCAATGGTGAGAGCAGCTAAAATGAGCTGGTGAATGAGTTCTTCCACGTGAATGGTGAATGACTGAGATCTTAAAGAGTGAAAAGTGAAAATATGATAATTTCAGGCATGAATGGTGGTGAATAAAATATATATACACGAACAAAGAATAGTTGATAAACAGATTTTTTTTACCTTCACTTTACATTGTAACTATGTTTTTAAGATGATCAGCATATAGGGAATACTGTTAATGAAATGTTACATTTAGAGGTTGAAAAGTCTACACAAGATAGAGTCAAATCAAATGCTTATAATATTGTTGACTTGCATGGTAGTCTTGCAGTATATAATCATGCATTTTACAGTCATTACAGTTTTTAAAAATATATAGCAGATGAGACATACAACAGATTCATTGATAGATTTATTTATTAGTTTCTATTTGTGCATGTATACCTTTATAGGCTAAGCTAGACCCTCGTCACTGTTTAAATAAAAAATCGTGAAAAGTCGTCATTACATTTTCTTTTCCACACAAAATTGATGTTTTCTGAAACTTTAACATTCAAGCTAAAAGTATGTCATTTTGGTACTTTCAACCTATTGTGTGAAATGTATGAAGTTTAGTTAGCGTTTAATGGCACCCTATACAAATCATTTATATCCACAGGATTGTCCAGCAGGATGCACCTTACGATTTTTATGAGGTGTCACAAAACAGTTGTTAGATTTCATGTGCTGCCCACACAAGTCTAATAATACCACCACGACAAAGCATGAATGCTAAAGTTATTTTGTGAGGAAAAAATGTAATGGGAGTGGTTTTTTCACGAGTTTTTATTTAAACAGTAGGAAGGGTCTAGCTTAGCCTTAAAGGTACATCACACATTTTTATCAAAACATCCCTGAAACTGAAGACATTGATTGCAGATTGAATGTGTTTTAGAAATTAAAAAAAATAAAAACATATAAATAACTTATCTCATAATTAAGTCAATAAATAAATAATTAATATATACTTTTAGCTTATAAATGTTAGAAAGGGGATCTCAGGACTTGTAAGCATATTGTGACTTTCTAAATTGATATATTGGTGAATACTTTTTGGAAACTGTGCTGAATGGTGAATTCATAGCACTATTTACTGGTGAATGTGAATGAGCTTCAAAAATTGCTGGTGAATGGTGAATTTAATTTTTTTAAATGGTGAATGGTGATCTGTGGGGAGTATACACTTCCCTCTTACTCTAGCCTCTATTTGCCAATAAAATCACGTAAATGAACAATAAGACTCATAAATTAGATGATTGCAATATAATATAATTTTGCGAGGAAATGAGATGCTCAAAAACGCCACATTCAAAAATTAAGTAACAGTGTATTAGACAGTGAAAGTTGATACAGTAATGAAATAAAAGGACATTGTTTGTTCTTGTACATCCTAACTTTATCTAATTAATACTTTAAAAAATAATCACCTGAAGTACATCTCCTACGGCATACACATGCCTTTGACTGGATTGTTCTGCTTCACCATTGTAGCCACCCAGAACTTTTTTTGTATCTGCATCGTATTTGATACCAGCTTTATCCAAATTTAAAGCTTGAGTAACAGCATCGCGTCCTAATACAGGAAAGATAGTCAGATCAGCTATAGACATATTAAACAGTCATACTTCTTTCATTTAAAAAAAATATCTTAAGTTTCCTATATCAACAATTTTGTATCAGTTTGCACCTTATAAAAGATAGACAATAAAAAATGAAACAATAAAAAAATACAATAATTTTGCCTCCTGAAAAATATTAGGTCATGTCCTCAAAAGATTCATATCACTTTACATTAGATAAATTTGAAGCTTTTATTAGCATAGATTGTAAAAATATGTAACCATAGTCAGTTGACAAAAATGGCTGTCATATATTTTTTCAGTAAAAGCACCACCTAGTGGCAAAATTTGTTATTATGGGCAGGTTTACTGGCTGTTTTCTCTCATAGAGCTAATATTTTATCAATAGAATGATAGATAATACTTCCCATTGTTTACAATTTTGTCTACAAGAAACTTCTACCAGTTTTTTCTGTTTTGAAACAGAGCCTTGACAGCACTGCTTACCTACTGCAAGCATCACAGTATCAAACAAATCAGATTGTTGAGTATTATCTGCAGTATTCCAGGTGACCTTGACCTTTCCATTGCTTTCCTTTACTATCGATTCTGGCAAAAGCTTCCAAAGAGTAGTTAACCCAGAAGACTGCATGTGGTCAGTTACCAACCGAGCTATTTGCTGGGGAAAACATTAATCAAATTATTTAAGTGTTAATAGCATTACATTACACATGCTACATTCCGGTGGATATGAGTAACAAAAACAAGAATAAATGGTGCAAATATTAAGAACAAAAATCACATGGACAAGAAAATCACTGATTAAACTAGTTTCTACATTATCTCAGCCGCATGTGTTTTGATCACAAGCTGAATGTAACCATATATAACAACACATGCCAAGTAAATGTTTACCTGATCAAAGCCTCGTAGCGGGATTGATCGAATCATAACTGTTGTATCAAATCCCATTCCATTTAAAAAACCAGCACACTCCAGAGCCACATCTAATTGCTAGTAAAGGAATGTACACAAAAAATTAAAATACTAAAATTTTGGAAACCACAAGATCATACAAATTCAAGAAATAGAAACCAATTGAATGCAACCAGTTGAAATAAATTGTGTATCCAGTAATTCATAGCAAACCAGATAAATTACATGAATCCCTGATGTCACATTACTAGCGATAATAACAACATAATTTTATGTATAGTACAAATTAACAGTTAGATAAGCATCCATGTATAATCAGATATTATTAATAAGTCCCACAATGTTATGCATAATACAAATTAACAGTTAGATAAGCATCCATGTATAATCAGATAATTTACTATACATCAAGTTATAAAATGTCAACAAAGCTAAACTACTATCAGAATTTAAAATTTGAGAATTGCAAAAGGTTCTTTGGGCCAGATAATATGACTTAGAATGCAAAAAAGTATAATTTACATACTAGAGATCTGGGAAGAGTTCCTATGCACAACCCTTTTTAAATATATTTCAATAAAACTATTAATACTATAAACCAACCTATTAGCACATTTGTTATCTTGCTTGAGGGAAACCACGTTCGCGGGCAGGACCGGACCAGACGCTATGTGACGTCATCATTTCCTAGCTGGGGAAACCGGAAGTAAAATTCGCCTCGCATGAA